>JAANYP010008943.1:0-47887 GCA_020465985.1 Centrapalus pauciflorus | reverse complement strand
TCTTCATATGGCAGAATCTTTGTCTTTTTATTTTTGTCACTATTGCATAAGGCTTTAACCAAAAGAGGAATGTCAACTTTGCATCTTTCTTCTTTTGTTAAGGCCATTTTGATATAAGAAAAGGTCTGTCACCCTTTTCAGATATCCGTTTATCTTCATGTAACAGAACAGCATAGGCAGGCTGTGCAGTCTCTGTTTTCCACTTTGTCTTCGACTTGTAAACTAATCTTGTAGCCAAAAACAATACATGAGGACTTGGAAACAAATTCCATAAAGTGTTTAGCCTGTTCACAAAGAACAGGTTCTGTTCACAAAGAACAGAACACTTAGAATCTGTCCAAGCTGCTCAACAGAACAGAGCAGCGTAGACAGTTTATTTCCAGCCTGTTCAGCAGATAGGACAGCTTGGACAATCTGCCTTTGTTGCAACGAATGCAACAGGGTAAACAGCTTTGGCTGATATTGCAAATCACTTTTCAGGTTTCAATAAGGCATAAAAAGTCCTTAAATTATACCTTCTAGTGCATCAAACAGGTTTGATTAAAAATCACCCCTGAGATGTAGAGCAGGTTTGACTGAGGCCTTTTTGTGCCTAACAATCTCCCCCTATTGGCAATAATTAGTCTGAGCTGATTTAATCAATAATCAATATACATTTACAATACATTTTGCTGAAATAGAATTACAACATTAAAATAAAGTAAAAGATCAGTTTATATATACTGATTTTTGATTACATAAACAACATATGTTTATACAAAAGTACAACTGATGTACTAGTGTATATTACAACTGATGTAAAAATAAGAGTTACAACTAATGCAACTAAGTACAACTAATGTACAAGAAATTCAACAATTTGGACTGTTGATGATGGGAGCAGATAATGGCAAGTCTGTCCAACAGATGGACAACTTCCATTTTTCACCTACTCAGACAGTAGGTGGACTTCATGACAGTGGTGGTGGCAAATTTCTTCAAACATTTTCTCAATTTCATCCCTGGTTTCCTCCAAATCTTGAATTTCAACTGTGAGAAACATAAAATTGGAATGTCGAAGCTCCCCTCTCTCATAGAAGCCTCTGAGCTGAGCCCAGATGGCTGCTCTCCAGTTACTGGATTGCCTGAAGGAGTTTGCAAGTCTGAATGCTACAAGCTGCATGAGACCAACTTTTTGTAGGTCTGATGCTCTCTGAAAGCACTTCTTCTTTCTCAGGGGATCTACAAAAAATGCCCCCAACTCAGGTTCCTCAATCAGTTTGCCTTCTTCAAATTCTACTCCTTTGGGCAGGCTGCAGTCAACTCCTTTGATCTGTACTGCATAGTCACCTTGTTCAATTAAGATCAGGAGTTCCTCCATCTCTGAATCCTTTCTATTTCTCTTGGCATTTATCTTAGGGTAAGCCACAGAGACACCCTGAGATTGTTCTTCTGAGATCAGGCCATGGTCTTTCACTCTCTCCATCAGGTTCTTGACATATGCCCTGATAGTCTTAGCCGTTTCAGACATAGACTGGCTCAGGGCAACTGCCAACTCAACCCATTCCCTGTACCCCATTTGTGCAACATCAGGGTAGTCATAAGTTTCCAGTTCTGGGCCTGTTGCACCCATTCTGGTTATTTGCAATTTCCACTGTTTGCCTTTTCTTGATATGGGAACAGCTTTGACAATAGATTCCTTGGCAAGTCTTCTATCAGCAACATCGAAGAACGTCTTCCTTGCCAAGCTGTCAAAATGGAACTGGGCTCTTGCAGAGGATGCTTGTTTTGACTTTGTCACAGAGACCAGAGCATCATTTTCCTTACCACCTTCCTTCTCACCAACTGATTCTCTAGCTGCTTCTAGTAGTTTTCTTTGCACATCCAAAGAAGGCATTTTGATTTTGCTTGACTCTTTGAATGCAAGAGATATGGCAGCTTTGGCTGAGGCTTCTTCTTTTCTTAGTGTTTCCAGGGCTTTGAGCTGTTCACCTCTAAGCTCATAGTATTTCTCCATAGAGACACCCATTTCTTAGCCATTGCCTTGTCAAACTTTAGCTGCGCTGCTTTTTGATGGTCATGGTCAAAAACTTCTTTCTACTTTCCTTTGCCTATTGAAGTTTGAACAGCCTCAGGGGTCTCTTCCTCTTCTTCTTCTTCTTCTTCCAAGATCAGATGCCTCCTTCTGCTTGGCCTGTCCTCAGGAATCGATTCCTCTCCCTTAGATTGTGCAGGGTTTGGAGATCCAGTCTAAGTAGACTGAGTAGGTTTAGTTTGACTAGAGGCACCTTCAACTGGACCTGGACCTGTTACAGATGCACCTGCTGCTTGACCAGTAGATGCTGATTTCTCCTTATATGGAGAAGAAGTTTTCTCCCCCCAGACATAGTCTTTGAGGCAGACAACTTCTCCCCTTTGAAGGAGATGGACTAGCACCTTCAACACCTGGTCTGCCAGGAGAAACGAATTCAGCAGGCTTGGCAGTAGTTTTGTCAGCAGGATTGGGGCCAACCAGGCTATGCACTAAGAAAGCCAGATTGTCCTTCACCTCTGCTAGTTGGGAAAGAGAGGTTTGAAGAGAGGATGAATGTGAATCAGCAATAGAGGTCAGCTTAAGAAGATTTTCTCTATTAGAAGCTGTGAATAGCAAACTTTGAAGCTGTGCAAGATGTAACTCAAGAGAGTCCTGCACATCATCAAGGTTTGCTGACACAGAAATTGATAGGGAGACTATTAGACTATTTAGGCTGGCCAGTGTGGTAGGAAGGGTAGCAGTGCAAGTAGTGAGGAGAGTGGAAAGTTATTGGGATATGGCTGTCATGCAGGACACGGAGTCCTGTTGGTATGAAAGAATTGAGGAGAGGGAAGTGGAGATGTGCTGCAGCTGTGCACTAAGTGCAATCAGCTGTGAGGAGTGGTCAGCTTGGGGAGTGGATGGAAAGGAGTTCTTGAACAGATCATAGAACCCCTGAAGCTAGGCAGACAAAAAGTCTGAGATTATGGATGGTAGGGCAGTCATGGAGTTTTCCAAAGATCCAACTTTGTTGGTCATCAAGGAAAGCTGATCCTTCAAAGGAAGATTTTTGGGTGAAGGAGGAGTATGGGTAGACTATTTGTATTGTGTAGAAGGGGATGAATGAGATGATGATGACGAGGCAGGTGTTTGCGGATGTGTTGGAGAGGGAAGGGTGATCTGGACAGAAGCTCCATAGCCTGGGCAAAAGTAATCTGGCCCAGCTTGGAGGGGTTGATAGGTCCCTCAGCAGTGGCTGTAGCTGCTTCATCAAGAGAAGGGGTAGAGGTTGGTAGCCTTTCAGATGCTGCTTGTGTTACAGCACCTTCATTAAGGCCAGGGGTTGTTCCCTCTGCAGCACCTAGGTTTAAAGGTACCTCATCACTGGAAGTTGGAATGTGCATTTCAACATCAGCAGTGGTGAAACCTGCTGATGGAGTTTGCATATGAGGAGCAGCCTCACAAGAGGGATGGTATGTTCCCTGAGGTTCATCGGCTTGGGTTGTTGGTCCTTCAACAAATGTTTGGTGTAGAACAGCTGTATCATGAGGAACAGAAATCGGAGGCTGATCTACTGGATGGTCTAATCCAGCAGTTTTAGCACCTCGTGCAGACTCATGGTGTGAAGAAGTATAGGGTGGAGACTGTGTGGACTCAGTATGGAGTGTAGTGAACTCCTGTCTTTCAATATTCTCAGCCTGGTGGGAGGCTGGAATAGTGGATGTGGTAGTCTCCATCTATACGACTAGCTCCAGTTGGGAGGAACAAGAGGGCCTAGGCTTACTCTGGTACACTCTCGTTGGAGTGAAGCCTGCTCCAAATGTGCTGATCCTTCCCAAACATAGGAGAGGCGGCAGGGTGTGCTTCTTTTTCAACTAAACCCTGTTGAGAAGGAACAAAGGGGCTGGTTTGGGCTGTTTTGGCTGTTGGTTTCTTTTTGGCAATGGATTTGCGTTGGTATGATTTGAGAGAGGAGGTGGATTATGGATGTTGTGGACAGGAGATGTAGGGATCTGATTGTGGTGGTTTTGAGATTGGGTCAAAAACAGGTGGGTTGGCCTGTTCCATAGTCTCAGGTTCCACAGAGGCACCAGCCACAGAGGCTTCAGGTTCAACAAATGACCCAGGGTGAGAAGTCTGCTCCCCCTAAGCCACAGAGGCTGATGGGGGTAGACTTTGACTTGGCTGTTTTAGCCTTCTTGCGGACAGGCTCAGCTTCAGTTGTTTCCAGGGTCCTTTTAACAAATTTGACCCTAGATTTAGATTTTCCCTTGGGAGCAGTCTCTGGACCCACCCTCACTGTAGCGGGTCCTTCAACCAATCCTAGCATCCTCCTCATTGGTGTTGACAGAGGAGGTTCATTTGGAGAACCGGAGTATAGAAAACTCTATTCCCTATTATAGGGAATGCAGCAGTACGAAGTGGAGGCTGAGAGTTATATAGTTGGTCACCACAGATATGCTTGAAAATAAGACTTAAAATCCTGGGATATCGAACAGCAGCTGGACGTGTTTCCTGCTGCACTAGGTTTCTCAGGTTCATGAAAATCCATCTTGCCATGTTGATTGTAGTCCCATCCACAAGCTCTAGGACTATTGGAATCTCATCACGGCTGAGTTGGTCGAATGAACCAACTTTACTGCTGAAGCACATGACCACTGAGGCAAATAGGAAACTGTAGGTTGGAGACAAATCCTTCCTAAACAGAGTAGCTCCAACTTTGGGTTCTGCTACACCACAAAAGTGTAGCAGATTTCTCATATGTTCATCTTCAGGCTGTGGCTGATCATCGGCTTCAGCCACAGGGAGATGAAGAGCTTTCCTGATCAGACGAGTGGTGATCTCAATGGTCTGAGTCCCATTGAGTATTGTTCCCCTGATAATTTTGGTAGAAGGATCATAAGAGCATGTGTACCAAAACTCATAAACCATCATTATGTACAGGACACCTGGAGATGCAGTCTTTGCGTAGTTCAGGGGGTGAACCTTCAGAAACTCCACCATGTCGTCATATCCTTTTCCAACATAGTTCTTTTGGATGGTTAGGTTTGCAAGGTAGCTGTTAGGTTTCAAAGTCAACATTGTGGTAACAGACGAGTGTCTTTGCACATCTTTACCAACGAAAACTGGAAGAAAGGGGTTGTTTCGTTGAGCCATTTGGGAAGTAGTGAAAGTAGTAGCACATGACACTTAGTCGAGTTTTAGGGTTCTTTGGAAGTTATGGATGTAGTGAGGAAGACGAAGATGAAACAGTAGGGGGTATTTATAGGGTTTGATTGTGAGTGGGTATGAGAGAGAAAAGTTTGGGCGGTTGATTTGAAATGTTCGTTAACGGAAAACGGAACGGTTGTCCATGTCAGAACGGTTGTCAGACCACTTGAGCCCTTTTTAATCACTAACACACGTAAACACACATTATCCACAGTAATTAAGTTAAATAAAAACAAAAATTAAGTAACTTAATTGTGAAGAAAGGTAATTAAAACTAATGTTCTAAGTTGTTGGTCAATCCTCTGATGAGCAGGCTCATCACAAGCTGTTCGCTCTTCAAACTGTTCATTCAACCTGTTCAGCTATGTGAGAACAGGTTGTGTTCAATAGCTGATCAGGTTACAAGACAATGTCTTGTATGACAGATTGAGAGAGTGAGCAGGTTGGAGATTTGATCAACAGACCAGGTTTGAGGTGAAAAACTGATATTATCAAACCTGTTATATGCTCAAGCTGTTCAAGTTTTCAGAATTTGGCTAAATGTAGAACATGCATAGCCTGTTCTGCCTAAGCTGTTCTTAGAATCTTGAGCAGTATGAGACATATAAAATCTTAGAACATTTAGGACACTTAGTCACTTTTGTTTAACATGCCCAGCTTGCTGACAAGATAATTAAACCTATTTTCATCAAGAGGCTTGGTGAAAATGTCTGCAAGCTGTTCATCTATGGAAATGAAACTTACCTCCACATTACATGTTTGGATGTGATCCCTTATGCAGTGAGGTCTAACCTCTATATGCTTTGTTCTGGAATGAAATACTGGATTGTTGGATATAGCTATGGCACTTGTATTATCACACAGAATAGGAGTCTTCCTATATACAAGTCCATAGTCTTCAAGCTGATGCTGCATCCACTGAATCTGCCCGCAGCCGCTTCCAGCAGCAATATACTTAGCTTCAGCAGTAGAAGAAGAAACTGAGTTCTGCTTCTTGCTACACCAACTTATCAACTTACTACCAAGGATTTGACATCCACCTGTTGTGCTTTATCTGTCTAGCCTGCAACCTGCAAAATCAAAATCTGAATATCCTGTTAGCTCAAGGCTTGAGTCTTTGGGATACCAAAGACCCAAACTTGGTGTACCCTTAAGGTATCTGAAGATTCTTTTTATAGCAGCTAGATGTGATTCTTTAGGATCAGCTTGAAACCTAGCACATAAACAGGTAGCAAACATAATATCAGGACTACTAGCAGTTAAATAAAGCAAGCTCCGAATCATGCCTCTGTAAGCTGTTACTGAAACAACTTTGCCACTGGCATCTGCATCCAACTTCACATTGGTTGCCATTGGGGTTTTGATAAGAGAACTTTGATCACATTTAAATATTTTCGATAGATCTAAAGTATACTTTCTTTGATTTATGAAAATTCCATTTGAGGTTTGTTTAACCCGTAACCCTAAAAAGAAAGTAAGTTCTCCCATCATACTCATTTCATTTTTTGATTTCATTAGTGATGAAAAATTCTTACATAATTGCTCATTAGTAGAACCAAATATTATGTCATCCACATATATTTGAACAAGCATAATATAAGACTTCACTTTCTTTGTGAACAGTGTGGTATCCACTTTACCTCTGGAATAACCATTGCTCATAACGAATTCAGTAAGAGTGTCATACCAGGCTCTAGGGGCTTGTTTTAGACCATAGGGAGTTTTGTCCAACTTATAGACAAAACCTGGATGACGTTCATTTTCAAAACCTGGAGGCTGCTTGATATAGACTTCTTCTTGCAGCTTACCATTCAATAATGCACTCTTCACATCCATTTGAAATACCTTCATGCTCTTATGAGCAGCGTAGGCTAGAAACAAACGAATTGCCTCCAACCTGGCCACAGGAGCAAATGTTTCATCGTAGTCAATGCCTTCCTCCTGTCTGTACCCTTGAGCAACTAGTCTAGCCTTATTTCTAATGACATGNTGTATGAGTTATAAACAATACACTTGAGGTCTCTATTGAAGAAGAGGGATCTCACAAGAACTTTTCAGCAGTAAGACTCCATAACAATGTGGAGTTGCTGAACGGAGAAACAGAACTCATCATTGAAGCTGCTAGAACATGCTGTGTGGTTCTGGTTTACCATTCGTCATTCTGGGCTGAAGCTGTTTAACACTGCTTTTTGTTTCACCCAAAATAGAATCCTAGTGGTGAAAAGGTCAAACAAGACTTCCATGGAGCTGCTCAAAGGGAGCAATGCCCAAACATTATTACTTCCATGTATTGGATGTCCTGCTTCATTCTGGATCAAAGGGACAACATGGCAAAGTTTGAACCCAAAAGTATATGAATGGAATGTTTGTTGTCAGTATCTCGCTATCTACCAAAGCCTACAGGTATACACACAACACAGAGAATGGTGATAGAGGATCTATCATTTCCACCTTTGCAAATAGTCCTAGAGTGCCTTTCCACCAAGCTTGTTCCTGAATCAGTTTACGGAGAAATTCCACCTTTGATGATCTATTTAATGCATTTTAAATCGTGAAGAAAGGACTCAACAGCTTCACACATCATAGAGTGGAACTGTTAACATGATGGTCCATGATGATGATTATTGTTGACAACCAATTGAACCCTGTATGAATACTGTGTCTGACATAATTACAACCTCATGTCAGAAACCATGAACGCGGATTTTCCTGGACCTCTGCCTGATATGGGTTCAACCAATGGAGAGTCATGCTCAACAAGTGAACATGCTTAAAGAATCAGTGTGTCTGAAAAAATCTTGAGAGCTGTTTCAAAAAGGACCTTGTTGAAGATGCAAACACTCAGAAGAATCCTCATTGAAGCATGCCATACGATCAGGTGTCACCACAAATGATCAATTAATGGTGACCATAACAACAATGGGTGCAACCCAAGATGGGACAGCTTAGGAAACTTTTGTTGTTTTCTGCTTTTTGTCCCTGATGGAGCAAAAGAAAGGGCGATGAGGCACTCTTAAAGATGCCAATTGGATCAACTGCCTGGCAAAGAAGGAAAAAACCCATCGTTTTGAGGGAAACAAAAAGTATGGAAGTGGTCCCTGCTCTAATGGGAAAAACTATAATGGCACCACATTGGGTTTTCAGGAACTATGGCTGAGCAAGTCATGTCCTTAGAATAAGGTCGAGACTAAGTTGGCTCAAGTGTACAGACATGAGGCGAAGGCATTATACACGATTGAAACATTTGCTCCTGGTGGCCAGGTTGGAGGCAATTCGTTTGTTTCTAGCCTACTCGCTCATACGAGCATGGAAGGATTTCAAATATGGATGTGAAGTAGTGGCATTATTTGCCATGGTAAGCGGCACGATAGAAGTCTATATCAAGCAGCCTCCAGGTTTGAAAACTGAACGTTCATCCCGGTTTTGTCTATAAGTTGGACAAACTCACTATGGTCGAAAAACAAGCCCCTAGACAAAAAGCCTGGTATGACACTCTTACTGAAATTCGTTATGAGCAAATGGTTATTCGCAAGGTAAAGTGGATACCACACTGTTCACAAGAAAGTGGAAGTCTATATTATTGCTTGTTCAAATATATGTGGAGACATACAAATTTGGTTTACTAATCAGTACCATGATCACTTCTAAGCTGCTTGACTTGAGCAGAGTTCAGCATTTTCATCTTTTTGATAAACCCAATGATTTCTCTAGCAGCCTCTCCTTTGCTATTCAGAAAGATCACCCATGTAAACCTGGAGAACTCATCAACCATTACTAGAGTGTATCTTCTTCCTCCTAGACTTGGGACACTGACTGGTCCAAATAAGTCCATGTGTATTAAGAAGAGAGGAGTATCAATAGAGAAATTGTGCTTAGATTTCAAAGATGATTTTCTCTGTTTTCCTTTTTCACAAGTTGTGCAGAGTTTATCCTTAACAAAGGTTATAGAAGGCAAACCTGTTACAAACTCCCTCTTACAGAGTTTGTTGATATTCTTAAAGTTCAGGTGTAACAACCATTTGTGCCATAGCCAGTTCATGTCTGCATTGGTTCTTGTGAGAAAGCAGGTTTCAGTTGTGGGATCAGCAGATTTCATGTCCACAACATATACACCCTTCTTTCATTGAGCACACAACACAACTTTGCCTTGGGGATCCAATATGTAACCCAGGTGCTCATCAAAGTTAACCTTGTAGCCAGTATCACACAGTTGGCTTATGCTAATAAGATTATGTTTCAGTCCAACCACATAGGCTACCCTTTTGAACATTGCAGCACCGGCTTGAAGAGTTCCATATCCTTCTATAGATCCCTGTACATTGTCACCAAATGTGACTTTTGGCCCTTTTTCAGGCCTGAGATCACTCAGCAGGTCCTTGCAACCTGTCATGTGTCCTGAGCAGCCACAGTCCAAGTAGCAAACCTGGGATGGTTGTTTGTCCTGCAGAGTGTCATGGGGAAATATTAGTTACTTTTAGGGGAACTCATCATAGGGATGAGTTCTCCTACTTCGTCAACGTTTGTTGATGGGCTAGTGATATCCAAACTAATATTTCCTATTTGAATGGTATCAGTTTGGATACCATTCTCATTGACTATGTTACTTCCAACACTGCTTGTTTTAGCAATGATGGAATTAGCAGAGTTAACAGGCCTCATGTCCTCAAGTTCAGGACAGTCTTAGGCCATGTGTGTCTTCTTCCCACACTTATAGCATTTTCTCTTTTTAGCCTTTTTGGAAGAAGAACTTCCAGTAACATATTCTGAATTGTTTTTGTTGATTTTGTCAGTAGGTTTACCAAACTTATTACTATTTTTAGATGAATCAACAGTTTGGGTGGAAGGCACAATAGCAACAACTTTGCCTGCTGATTTTGTCAGTAGGTCTCTTACCAACAGCTTTGGACCCAGAGCCTGTTTTGTCAACATGTTTAGTGTCCACAACTGCAGCTTGAGCATCTTTTCCTTTCTTCTGCTTGTGTGAATCAGTAGAGCACTTAGCAAGCTGATTTGATGGAGAACATATTCCATCATCAGCTTTTGGAGCTTTTTCACACAAGCTGTCAGTATTTTGAGGCCTGACAAACCTGTTTGTAGAGACCAGCTTACCATTTACTTTCTGAATGAAAGTTCTGGGAAGCTCACCAATAGTGGATAATCATCTTTCAGATTATTTATCTCAACAATAGAAGCTGCTTTGTCAAGATCCCCTTCAAGATAGGCTTGGATTTGTGCAGGTATCTGTTGACTAATGCAATGGCTGACTTTTTGTGCAGATTGGCACCAAGAGTCAACTATCTTTTGAAGCTTGGAATGTTTTACATCTGTCTCTCTCATTTCTTCTAGTAAAATGGAGTTGATGTGTTTTAATTAATCTGTATTTAATAGCCATCTATAACCTAATCTGTGGTCATTAGAAATTAATCAAAGTAATTAACAATGTTCATAAGGAAATTCAACTCAACTAGAATCAAATTCATCAGTGCGATGAATCGGGAAATCAATTAATCCGATCGATTTACGATACGAATGATTAATTCAACTAAGTATATAATTAAATTATGATTAGTGACACTAATCATGCATTAATACGCTTACTTAACATTAATTATGCAAGACTAAAACAATTCATTAAACAAATGCATTCAAAAGTATTTATGAATTTACATAAAAAGGGAAATACAAGAATACATTCTAAATACATTTATACAAAAAAATGGAAATACACCATAATAATGGCCTTAAGGCCGGCCCTCATAGTACACACACACACACACATACACACTTGATTTTCAATTTTATATTAAGAAGACCATGCACCATCTACATCAAATCTCCTTCCTCCATTCCCTTTCATTTCACCATTCTCTTTCAATTCAACCAAGTGTGCACTCAACCTCCATTTGAAATACCAAGATTTTGCCTATAAATAGAGAGCTTCCCTTTCTTTATTTTCACACCAAAACTCTTCTTTCTTCTCTCTAAAAACCAGATCCCACACACACACCCACTACAAACATTTTCATTCAAGTGTTCTTGGTGAACTTCAAGTGTTCTTGTTCCAAATCTTGCAAGAGTTCCAACTTCTTCTATATCTCATACTCCTAACACTTCAAAGTAAGTAAATACTAACTTATTTCATCTTATATTTATGTTTATATAACTCTTGCATAATATATATAATCACCAACAATAACAAGTTTCATAAAAACTCAAGTTTATAAGTTTTTAGTTTTTGTTTTTAAGTTGTTTCTTTAAATGTGTTTATAAATATATAAACACATCATAAAAGTGTTAATATTATGAAAACAAGAAATATATATGTGTTTTATAACTTTTTAACAAGTAGTCTTTGTATAAACAACAAGAATCATACATTATTTCAAGTTTATAAACTGCGGAATTTCGGCAGAAAATTTATATCGACTTTGAAAAATCATAACTAATTCATAACTTATCGAAATGAGTAGATTCTTGTCACAAAAGTTAGATCTATGTCTTAACTATAGATCTGGAAGTTTTCATAATTTATTTTGGAGTTTAAGACCTCCAGAAATTAATCGGGATACCGAAAGTTTGACAGCTCAAAAATGGCCAACATAGGGTTTTCAACGAGCTTTTTCACCAGACCGTACCTCTGCTGGTAGCAAGGTCTTCACGACATGAACTCAAAATCCGGTTACTTAGCCAGGATATTGGATAATTGACTACCGTTTGGAGCGGGAGGAGATTCAGAACTCCAATTTGTACTGGGTTAACCAGCATGCCCTCACCATCCAATAGGATGGCCTGGATGAGCTTCGGCAGCGACTAGCCGAAAGCGAGGCTCGGAACGAGGAGCTGACTTAGCGCCTCAACGCGTTAGAGAAGGGAGAGACCCCTGATCACTCCCACACTTAGTACCCTTTATCTATTTTTGTAATATTAGGAAAAATATTATGTAATAGTGTAGGACAAAAATTTTCTGGTAATAACCCGCCCCATTGTAAGAAAGTTATGAGTGATTAATGAATATTGCAAGTTATTTATGAAATTGTGTTTGATGATTATAGTGTTGTGCCTTAAGAAAAATTTAAATCTTTAAGATTCAACTTCTTACACTATGCTCTTTTCTTTAAACTTTAAGATAATGCCGCCAAGAAGAGCCATGAACGCTGCAGAAATCGAGGAATTAGTCGCAAAAAGAGTGGCCGCCGCTATAGCCACTTATGAGACCAATCGAAATAGTTCTGCCAATGGAGATGGTGGTGCTAGCCGCACCACGGGAGGTACTGAAACCCACCCAAAAGGTTATGGAATTAAGGGGGTTTTGAGTTGCAAGCCCCGATACTTTAACGGAACTGAAGGAGCCGTCGGATTGGTACGATGGTTCGAAAAATTGGAGTCTGTCTTCCGTGTTAGCGGATGTGTTGAAGGAAACAAGGTGAAATTCGCCACCCACACTCTACAAGATAGCGCCTTGACATGGTGGAACTCGTATACCCAGTCTTTGGGGATTGATGTTGCTTACCAACTCGCCTGGACCGAGTTAAAACAAATGATGACCGACGAGTATTGCCCGAGAAATGAACTACAGGATGGAGTCAGAGTTTTGGAATCTGGCTATGAAAGGAATGGATGTAGCTGGGTACACCAACCGATTCCATGAAGTAAGCATTCTGTGCCCACAGATGATAACCCCTGAATATAAGAAAATTGAGAGTTACATTTGGGGACTCGCTCCTCAAATTCAAGTCAATGTCACTGCCTCCAACCCAACCATGATCCAGGGCGCCATCAGAATGGCCAACAACCTGATGGATCAAGTGTCCCGGAGAATCGAAGCCAAGGCCGGGGAAAACAAGAGGAAATGGGAGGACAAGTCTGGAAAGAATACGGGCTCACAATCCAAGAAGCCCGAAACCATAAAGGCTTATGTAGAGGGAGTCGAGACAAGGAAAGGCTACACAGGTACAAAGCCTTTTTCTGCACCCAATGCACCTACCATCACAACAAGGGTCCCTACCCAACCCCTTGTGGAAAATGCAAACGTCTTGGTCATTTGGCCAAGGACTGTAAATTTGGTACCCTGGGTAACAATGGCAGCAATCAGAGAGGCTGCTATGAATGTGCAGCTGCCGGGCACTTCAAGAGTGAGTGCCCGAAGTTGAAAAATGGTGGAGGAGCTCATGGGAGAGCTTTTGTATTAGGAGCAGGTGACGCTCGTCAAGATCCCCATGTGGTATCAGGTACGTTTCTTTTAAATGACATTTACGCTTACGTACTCTTTGATACTTAGGCTGATAGGAGCTTTATATCTGATAAGTTTAGTAAGCAATTGAATGCCACTCCTTTTCCCTTAGACAACTCTTATACTATAGATCTGGCTGACGGCAAAATAATAGAGGCAAGTAGTATTATTAAGGAATGCACACTGAAGCTGCCAAATCATCCCTTTAAGATAGATTTGATGCCTAAAGAACTCAGAACTTTTGATGTAGGAATTGGTATGGATTGGTTGTCACACAATCATGCCGAGACTTTGTGCGGTAAGAAAGTGGTACAAATACCACTCCACAAGAAGAAGGTCCTAGCAGTCCAAGGGGAAAGCAAGAATCGTCGGCTGAATGTCATATCCGGCCTAAGGACATTAAAATGCCTTAGGAAAGGTTGCCATGCAGTATTAGTACAGATTGTAGAAAAAGAGTCGGAGGAGAAACGACTCGAGGATATTCTAGTGGTTTGTGACTATCCGAAGGTCTTCCCGGAAGATTTTCCTGGGCTTCAGCCAGCTAGGCAAGTGGAGTTCCAAATCGATTTGGTGCCGGGAGCTGCACCGGTCGCAAGAGCCCCATACAGACTCGCTCCTTCGGAAATGCAAGAGCTATCCAATCAACTACAAGAGTTGATGGATAAAGGATTCATTCAACCAAGTTCATCACCTTGGGGAGTTCCGGTCTTATTTGTGAAAAAGAAAGACGGATCTTTCAGAATGTGCATAGACTACCGAGAGCTAAACAAGTTAACGGTAAAGAACCGCTACCCCTTTCCTAGAATTGACGACCTGTTTGACCAACTACAGGGATCTAGCTTCTACTCTAAGATTGATCTGCGATCCGGTTATCATCAAGTAAAGGTTCGGGAAGAAGACATTCCCAAGACAGCATTCAGAACTCGTTATGGACATTACGAATTCCAGGTAATGCCATTCGGTTTGACCAACGCACCAGCCATATTCACGGACCTCATGAATCGAGTGTGTAAACCGTATCTGGACAAATTTGTAATAGTGTTCATAGACGATGTCCTCATCTATTCCAGAAATAAGGAGGAGCACGAGCAACATCTCAAGCTGATCTTGGAGTTGTTAGAAAAAGAACAGTTATACGCCAAATTTTCAAAATGTGAATTTTGGTTGCTAGAAGTTAAATTCCTTGGACATGTGATCAACAGCTAGGGAATCCAAGTTGACCCATCAAAAATCGAGGCCATAAAGAACTGGGCAACTCCTAGAACTCCCACGGAAATCCGCCAATTTCTTGGAGTTGCCGGTTATTATAGGCGATTAATTGAAAACTTCTCAAAGATAGAAGGTTCCCTAACAGAGCTGACTCGGAAAAATGTAAAGTATATATGGGGTGAAGAGCAGGAAAAGGCGTTTCAGCAATTAAAGAAAAGATTGTGTAGTGCACCAATTTTTTCCTCACCTGAAGGGACAGAAAATTTTGTGGTCTACTGTGATGCCTCACACAATGGATTAGGTTGTGTGCTCATGCAAAAGGATAAAGTCATTGCTTACGCATCACGGCAACTCAAAATCCACGAGGTGAACTATACGACTCACGACTTGGAGCTCAGAGCAGTGGTGTTTGCACTTAAAATATGGAGGCACTACCTGTACGGAACTAAGTGCACGATGTTCACAGACCATAAAAGCCTTCAGCATATTCTGAATCAGAAAGAGTTAAATATGAGGCAACATCGTCGGGTTGAGCTGCTTAGCGATTACGACTGCGAGATGCGTTATCATCCGGGGAAGGCGAATGTTGTAGTTGATGCCCTGAGCCGAAAGGAACGGGTTAAACATTTGAGAGTCCGAGCTTTGGTCATGACTATACAGTCAAACCTAAAATCTCAAGTCCGTGAGGCACAAGAAGAAGCAGTCAAGGAGGGTAATCTACTGGATGAAGCCTTGAGAGGAATGGATAAGCAGTTTGAAATCAAGCCAGATGGATGTCGGTACTTCATGGGCAGAATTTGGCTACCAAAATTCGGAGGAGTAAGGAAGGTGGTCATGGATGAAGGGCATAAAACAACATATGCAATTCATGCAGGGTCAGATAAGATGTACCACGACTTGAAGGAGATGTACTGGTGGCCAAACATGAAGGCTGACATTGCTACATATGTCAGCAAGTGCTTAACGTGTTTGAAAGTTAAGGCTGAGCACCAGAAACCATCAGGATTGTTAGTTCAACCAGAAATACCCCAGTGGAAGTGGGAGAACATCACCATGGATTCATCACCAGGTTGCCAAAGACCTCTGGAGGTTATGACACCATATGGGTGATTGTGGATCGACTTACGAAGACCGCACACTTCCTGCCAATCAAGGAGACTGATAAGATGGATAAGTTAACACGAATCTATCTTAAAGAAGTCGTATCAAGGCATGGAGTGCCAGTATCAATTATATCAGACAGGGACAGCCGGTTCACATCAAAATTTTGGCAATCATTGCAAGAGGCGTTGGGTACACGCCTAGACATGAGCACCGCCTATCACCCACAGACGGATGGTCAGAGTGAAGGGACGATTCAGACCTTGGAAGACATGCTAAGGGCATGTGTTATCGACTTTGGCAAAAGTTTGGACAGACACCTGCCACTAGTTGAGTTTTCATATAACAACAGCTATTACTCGAGTATTAAGACCACTCCATTCGAGGCACTCTACGGGCAAAAGTGTCGATCACCACTTTGTTGGGCTGAAGTAGGAGATAGTCAGATTTGGACCTGAGATCTTCCAAGAGACTACAGAAAATATAGTCGAGATTCGAAACCGATTAAAGATCGCGCGTGATCGACAGAATAGCTATGCCGATGTTCAACGAAAGGATTTGGAATTCCAAGAGGGAGATCAAGTAATGTTGAAAGTCTCGCCTTGGAAGGGCGTAATCCGTTTTGGGAAACGAGGAAAACTCAATCCTCGTTATATCAGACCATTCAAGATCACCAAAAGAATTGGCCCGGTAGCCTACCGACTCGATCTACCCCCAGAGCTTAGTAACTTTCATAATACCTTCCACGTGTCCAATCTTAAGAAGTGCCTGGCTGATGAAAGACTCGTTATACCTATGGATGAGCTAGAGCTAGATGATAAGTTGAACTTCATTGAACAACCCGTGGAGATATGGACCGAGAAGTAAAGAAACTAAAGCACAGCCGGATCCCGATAATAAAAGTCAGATGGAACTCTTAGCGAGGTTTTGAGTTTACGTGGGAACGCGAAGACCAGTTCGGAGAAAAATACACTCAGCTGTTCTCAAATACTCAAGCAGTGGAGAACACGAGCTAATTTAGGGACGAAATTCCCTTAACAGGGGGAGACTGTAACATCCGTTATTAATCCAGGTTAGCAACTACAACCTAATAAGTATTTAATAGCCAACTATAACCTAATCAGTGGTCATTAGAAATTAATCAAAGTAATTAACAATGTTCATAAGGAAATTCAACTCCATTAGAATCAAATTCATCGGTGCGATGAATCGGGAAATCAATTAATCCGATCGATTTACGATACGAAGGATTAATTCAACTAAGTATATAATTAAATTATGATTAGTGACACTAATTATGCAAGACTAAAACAATTCATTAAACAAATGCATTCAAAAGTATTTATGAATTTACATAAAAAGGGAAATATAAGAATACATTCTAAATACATTTATAAAAAAATGGAAATACACCATAATAATGGCCTTAAGGCCGGCACTCATAGTACACACACACACACACTTGATTTTCAATTTTATAATAAGAAGACCGTGCACCGTCTAAATCAAATCTCCTTCCTCCATTCCCTTTCATTTCATCATTTTCTTTCATTTCAACCAACTGTGCACTCAACCTCCATTTGAAAGACCAAGACTTTGCCTATAAATAGAGAGCTTTCCTTTCATTATTATCACACCAAAACTCTCCTTTCTTCTCTCTAAAAATCGGATCCCACACACACACCCACTACAAACATTTTCATTCAAGTGTTCTTGGTCCAAATCTTGCAAGAGTTCCAACTTCTTCTCAATTTCATACTCCTATCACTTCAAAGTAAGTAAATACTAACTTATTTCATCTTATATTTATGTTTATATAAGTCTCTCATAATATATATAATCACCAACAACAACAAGTTTCATAAAAACTCAAGTTTATAAGTTTCTAGTTTTTGTTTTTAAGTTGTTTCTTTAAATGTGTTTATGGATATATATATATATAAACACATCATAAAAGTGTTAATATTATGAAAACAAGAAATATATATGTGTTTTATAACTTTTATACAAGTAGTCTTAGTATAAACAACAAGAATCATACGTTATTTCAAGTTTATAAACTGCGGAAATTCGGCAGAAAATTTATATCGACTTTGAAAAATCATAACTAATTCATAACTTATCGAAATGAGTTGATTCTTTTCTCAAAAGTTAGATCTATGTCTTAACTATAGATCCGGAAGTTTTCATAATTTACTTTGGAGTTTAAGACCTCCAGAATTTATTTGGGAAACCGAAAGTTTGACAACTCAAAAATAGCCAACATAGGGTTTTCAACGAGCTTTTTCACCAAACTAAACATCTCGAAAAATGGCCGTTCTTGATTCTAAAAATCTTTTGTATATAGTAGTTTAATGTTCTAGAAAACCAAACCCTAAATGGTTTTGGAGCTTGGTCAAGAACAGCCTCAAAGTAGGCCGAAAAACCTCCAAAAAAGTATATATATATATATATATATATATATATATATATATATATATATATATATATATATATATATATATATATATATATATATATATATATATATATATATATATATAAACTTGACGTTTTAAGTGTGTTTTATTTATAAACTTGTAATGTGGGTGATTTAACACATAAAAATTTATAAATATATATATTATCATTTAGGGCTCGATTAAACTCATCCGGTGCATCATTCATCAACTTACGCTAAATCGTATTTTTCGCTCGTTTTTGCCATCACAAGTTCGGTGAGTATTCATAGCCCCTATTTTTCACACTGTTATATTTTAGGGTTGAAATACATGCTACGTTTTCATTTGGACACGAAATCAACTTCATTTCTATTATGTATTACACATGTGGTTCCATCAGCCATTATATCGTGAACCGTTAGTTGCATTTATTTGTAAGCGCGAATATATTGTGGATAGATCTATCGGGAGTCATGTCCCCCATTCGGGTTAGTTCGGGTCGGCTAACAGCGAGTGCATATATATTTAACACACGGTATTACGTATAGGAATACTGCGCAGGGAAAACTCATTATTAATTAAGCTTCGGTTGCATGATGGTTTATATGTAATACATAACATGGAATTTTTAATTTTATAAATTCAAACTCTACTGTTGTTGTCCATACAAGTCAGATTTACGTGTAAACGTATGAGCTCACCAACAATTTTTGTTGACGTATTTTAGCGTGTATTTTCAGGCAATTAAGGCGAGTGTGCCTTCAGACGTATTTACTATCAAGCTTTCACATCTATAGAGTCACATGCATATTCAAAACTAACGGAGATTTAGCTGCATTATTTTGGATACTTTAATTATGTAATTAAATCTCTGTATTGTGCGAAATTCTTTTCTTCATATCAGACTATGTAAAACATTGCTATATTTTAAATTTTTAACGATGTATTTTAAAAACGTCCATATAGTGGTCGTTCGTTATGATTATGGTTATGCTTCCGCGACGTCGCGCTTCGTTGCCAACCGGGGTAACGGGGTGTGACATCATCAAGCTCAGTTTCCAACTTATGGAAACTGTCAAGTTTACTGGATTTTATGTCAAGATCATTTTTAAGCTTGTAGATTTCAGATAGTAAAACATTGTGCTTCTCAAAAGCAGCTTTTAAATCAACAAGAATGTATTCAAACATTTTTACTTTTTCATCAGAACTGTAAGCCATAAAGTTTTGTACCTTGTACATCATTGTGGGGTTCCAGTTCTCTAAGCTGCTGAAGGCTTCAGCGTCAGCCAAGTCCTGTTTGAAGTTGCTGGTTGATGGGACATCTGTGTTGGCCATTAGACAGTTTTTGTCTTCTTCATCTGAGGATGAATTAGACTCCTCCCAATCACATGTCTCAGCCATGAGCCCGTTTTGCTTGTTGGAAGCCACTGAGTTTTCTAACTTTTTCAGCTTAGCAATGGCCATAAGGTACTTAACCCTATAGCCATCGTCCCTGTTTGTCTTGAATGGTTTGGATGACTGACCAACAGCTTTTGACACACAGTCAGCAGCTATATGGCCAGTCTTGCCACATTTGAAACACTCAACTTTAGATTTATCAAATGCCTTCTTTTTTAAAGCATTTGAGTTTCCCTGCAGCATTTTTGTACCAAACCTTTTCTTGTTGAACCTTTTGACAAGCATTGCAATCATTTTCTCATCATCAAGTTCAGCAAGATCTGCACTGTCTTCCTCATCAGACATTTCTTTCTTTTCATCATCTGTCGGTTGATCAGGTTGTGTGAACACATCACATACCTGACTAACAGGTTGTCTCACGCTGGCCACTAAGGCAGCACCTCTCTTAGACATTTCCAAGGCATTTCTTTTCTGTTGCCTTGACTGCTCATCATTCAGTAAGGATCCATATAAGTTTACAAG
This sequence comes from Centrapalus pauciflorus, assembly GCA_020465985.1. Lineage (NCBI taxonomy): Eukaryota > Viridiplantae > Streptophyta > Magnoliopsida > Asterales > Asteraceae > Centrapalus > Centrapalus pauciflorus. Next base: position 27,783 of record JAANYP010008943.1, on the reverse strand, counting down.
ATCCATAGCTTTAATGGTGCTTGAATTTCTCAAGATGGTAAGAAGTAGTTCCACTCTTCAGGCAGGATGTCCAAGAACTTGTTCACCAGAGTCAGGCTGTCCTTTGTTTTCCCAACAGCTTTGAGATCATTAATAAGAGCAGTAAACCTGGTGTAGGTTTCTGTGAGAGACTCCTTTGGTTTTGCAAAGAAGAGTTCATACTGTCTAACAAGATTATTGATCCTGTTATCCAATGTGATTGTGGGTACACCATAGATAGGTACACAAAGTATCCCACATCTCCTTTGCAGTCTTCATCTTCTAAACCTGTTTGAACACATTGTCAGGAAAAGAAATGACCAGGTTCTTCCTGGCTTTAGCATCCAGAGCAACCAGTCTTTTGTCTTCATCAGACCATTGAGCTTTGGCCTTCTCAAAGGTTCTGATTTCAGGGGCTGCTCCTTCAATAGCAGGAGTAATAGTAGTAACAGAAGTCGACACATAGAGACCTTCCATTATTATCTCTGGCAGTTGAACGTCCAGATTCTCTAAATAGAGCATCATTCTGCAGTTCTAACCAGAGAAGTTCTAATGATTGAACTTGGCGGGTTTGGCCATTGACCCACTATCATAGTAAGAGGAGGAACTTGCAGCACTGTTATCCATGGGAAAGTAGGGAGAATGAGAGATCTAGAGTTGACACACACTCTATCTGCTCTGATACAGCTATTTAAAATCTCAACACTCTTTTCTCAATGTTTGCGTATATTATCAACAAGTGATAATTACAAAAAAGTTTGACTGTGGAAAGGTTCAAGCTGAGATGACAGATGCAACATTTGTTTAACTAATCTAAGACTCACTCAGACTAGATACAATGACTACACTCACTTAGATGTACTCACTGATATTACAAGACACAGATGGACAGCTTGAGTATGAACAGCTTAGACACACGTACTTTTATATTCAAGCAGACTTGCATGCATGAAAAACACACTTTAATGCACGATTTGATTTCACACTCTTGGATGACTCACAATCTTTAGAAGCTTCCTTTTATACTCTCACTGAGAATCTCAGTGAAGCTTCTTCATTGGACGATGAGATAGTGGAAGGTCTCTCCAAAAAGACAAGACACCTTTCTGCACATTCGGATAAAGCATGTTTGACTTCATATGGCAGAATCTTTGTCTTTTTCTTTTTGTCACTGTTGCATAAGTCTTTAACCAAAAGAGGAATGTCAACTTTGTATGTTTCTTCTTTTGTTAAGGCCATTTTGATATAAGAAAAGGTTTGTCACCCTTTTCAGATATCCGTTTGTCTTCATGTAACAGAACAGCGTAGGCAGGCTGTGCAGTCTCTGTTTTCCACTTTGTCTTCGACTTGTAAACTGATCTTGTAGCCAAAAACAATACATGAGCACTTTGAAACATATTCCATAAAGTGTTTAGCCTGTTCACAAAGAACAGGTTCTGTTCACAAAGAACAGAACACTCAGAATCTATCCAAGCTGCTCAACAGAACAGAGCAGCGTAGATAGTTTATGTCTAGTCTGTTCAGCAGACAGAACAGCTTAGACCATCTGCCTTTGTTGCAACGAATGCAACAGGGTAAACAGCTTTGGCTGATATTGCAAATCACTTTTCAGGTTTCAATAAGGCATAATCAGGCCTTAAATTATGCCTTCAAGTGCATCAAACAGGTTTGATTAAAAATCTCCCCCTGAGATGTAGAGCAGGTTTGAGTGAGGCCTTTTAGTACCTAACAATCCCGATACCCAACAGAAAGATAGTGAGCCAGCAAATCTTCCATATGAGACTGCTCGGCAAGCTGAAATTCTAGGGGAGCCTGGATTATTAGGCTCAGGCTCAGAAAAAGGTAAGGCTCCAGAAGCATCAGAGCTTATTGAACAAGAAATGATAAGAGCCTTGCCCAGATTAGTTGATGAGGATGTAATTTTTTATTTTGAAGATGACTTAGATCAGGAAGAGCATGAGGAAGGAGAATTTATTCCAGAAGATATCCCTTATTGGAAGTCGGACGATGAGATAGTGATGAACGAAGATGACGAAGCAGATGAGATAGTGATTCAGAAGCAACTTGTCACAGAGGTATATACAACTGAAGATCAGAACGTGATAGACATAGAAGTGCTTAAAACTGTCTTAGATGTTGAATCAAAATCTCAAGTACTTGATAGAGAGCTCACCGATGAAGAAAAGAGAAAGTTGTGGTTAAGAACAGAAGAGAAGAAGAAGGCCCTGACATTGAAAAAAAATGAAAGTGTCTAGTTCTGGAAAACTGTCTGGAAGCATACTTAGCTGGTTCTATGATCGAGAACTGCAACTTTTCATTATTAAGAGAAACGATGGACTTCAATATATGAGGAGAAGGCTGAAGGACTTCAAATCCTTGCCCAAGGGTGAGATTAATGCCTTAGCCTGGAAAGAGCTTGTCAACATCGGAGACGATCCCTATGCTGAAATCATTGCTAAGATCATTTGAAGGCAAGGAAGGTCTAGGAAGTTTAGAGACTCAATTCGAGAATAGGCAAGAGAGTAATGGACCATACAAGGGTAGATCCTCTAACTGGCAGCCTTGGATGAAGATGTATTACAAGCCAGTTAGATGCCTAAAGAAAATGCCTCTAAAACCAATGCCTCATGAAGTCTTAGGTAGACTTAAGTGGTTGTATGTGGAAAGTGAGACGTGTGAAGCTGTGATGGATGATGAGTATTAAAAGGTGATCTTGAAAGTGTATGATCCCCTGCACCTAGTAAACTTGTCTAAAGACGATTTTCTCAAGCTTCATGATCAGGAAACCTCTTTTGATGAGCATTTGAATTGTTATGGCAGAAAGTATCAGAAAGTTGTAAAGGTTTGTGTAGAGTAGGGTCTGTATGCAGGTAGTATCTTGAATAAGCCTAGTTTTGCAGACTAATGAACATCTTACTAGAAGCTATCGTCAAGGGGGAGTCTGTTGGTGCACCCTGTGTGACGATAGCAATCTAGATATGTAATAAATAGTCATTTATAATAGATGAGGTTTTATTAATACATGTTGTGTATGTTATTCCATAATTATGTGTGATATCTACATTGCATGTGAAGTTCTATACTATCATAAGAAGTTATAGAATAATTTCTAGAATAAGTTCAAAGGATAAGTTCGAACCTAAAGGATAAGTTCTAGGCTAAGGTTCGAACTTATCCAAACCAAGTCGAACTTGGTGAAACTAAGTTCGTAGGGTATTGGACAAGTTCGTGGGCTTGGGCCTAAACGAACACAATCATTTAAGTTCGAACTTAATTAGTATGATTACATGTTAATTCGTGTTATTTAGAGACTTTTGGCGAAATATGAGTTTCTGAGCTTTTGCAAGTGCACGCGCAAGCGAGAACATTTCAGAGAGCCGATTTTGGAGAAATACACCGTGTGGGGTCGTTCGTTGTATCGACTATCATTGTGTTTGTCTCCGGTTTTCGTGCGTGATCGATCCGTTAAGCCACTAACGAGGATTTCGCATTCGTTGGACGGCATCGCGTCAAGATTGACAGGCCGTCGTTGTGACCCACCGATTTAATCCTTAAATCCACTAATTAGCTAGAGAAGTAAGGGTCGAATCCACAGGGAGTGTGGGCGTAATTAGGATTAGGCTATAAGCCTTATAAGTTTAAGTTTATTGAAAGCATTTAAATTGGGAAATTTTGGATTTGAATGAGTTGTTTAGAGTAATGAATTGCTATTGCTTGTAACTAAAACTAAGAACGAAGTAACTAACGAAGAAGATAAACAATCAAGAGACGAATAACCATTCACGGAATCACCACGACATAAGTATTACTCACTATAATTTCATGTAACAATCACATAGACATAATTAATTGCGCGACTAAATTAATCAAATGTATTTTTAACCAATAACTCTCGGCATAGCGTATGCAACATTAATACTCGTCTTAATCCCTAAACTAACGCACTCGGCATGAATAATAACACTACTATAAACTATCTTGCTTTTACCAATCGCAACACATAATCATAATCATAGCCAAATGTTTATCATTTGCATACACATAACGCATGATCTAGATCTTGGAACAGTAGTCTTTATCTTTATGACTTAGAGACATTAGTTGTACGGTAACAAGTGTACTACACTCACAGACCATAAGGTCCTCCAACACATCTTGAACCAGAAAGGGTCGGATATGAAGTAGTGTCGTTGGATGAAGCTAATAAGTGATTGCAACTGTGAAAAATCGTTATCACCTGAGGAAAACTAATGTGGTTGCAGACGCTCAGAGCCGAAAGGAACGAGGTAAGTCGTTAAGAGTAAAAGCCCTAGTTATAACCATTCAACCAAACCTTCCTTCCTTAGTTCATGGTGCACAAGTAGAAGCTGTTAAGGAGGAAAATATGAAAAATGAAGCCCTGCACAGAATGGATAAATAGTTTGGGATAAGGGTTAATGGAAATCGATACTTCATGAATAAGGTCTGGTTACCCTGTTTCTGATAGAGTAAGAAACTGGTTATGGATGACGGACACAAATCAAGATATGTCGTTCACCCCGGATCTGATAAAATGTATCACGATCTTAAGGAGCTATACGGGTGGCCTATCATGAAGGATGACATTGCCACATATGTCAACAAATTCCTAACATGCTCCAAAGTTAAGATAAAACATCAGAAACCATTTGGGTAATAGTTGACCGCCTAACAAAATCCACGCATTCCTACCAATCAAGGAGAACAACAGGATGAATAAGCTACTCCAAACGTACCTCAAGGAAGTCGTCTCCAGACACGGAGTGCCTATTTCAATCATTTCGGATACGGATAGCAGCTTTACATCTAGATTTTTGGCAATCGATTACACCAAGCTTTGGGTACAAACTTGGACATGAGTACCACATATCACCCTCAGACCGATGGTCAGAATGATAGGACGATTCAAACCCTAGAACTTATGTTAAGAGCCTGTGTAATGGATTTTGGGAAGTGTTGGGATACTCAATTGCCTTAGTGGAATTATCGTACAACAATAGCTATCACTTGAGCATTAAAGCTGCTCCGTTTGAGGCACTGTACAGACAAAAATGTTGATCGCCCCTTGGCTGGGCCAAAGTCAGGGATCGTCAAGTCATTGGCCCAGAAATCATACTTGAGACCACCAAAAAGATAGTACGACAAAAAGTTGTCCACGATCATCAGAAAAGCTATGTAGACGTAAGGAGAAAATCCCTTGAGTTCCAATTAGGAGAAAGGGTACTGATGAAAGTCTCGCCATGGAAGGGCGTGGTATGATTTGGGAAACAAGGGAAACTGAATCCTCGTTACATTGGACAATTCAAAGTCTTAAAGAGAATTGGACTAGTAGCTTATCGTTTAGAGCTACCACCAGAGCTTAGCAGCGTGCACAATATCTTCCACGTATCGAATCTGAAGAAGTGTTTGTTAGATAAGACTGATAAACTTTGCTTCATCAAAGAGCCGGTAGAAATCATGGACCGTAAGGTCAAAGGATTGAAGCACAGTCGTATACCTATCCTGAAGGTAAGATGGAATTCTAGACATCGACCAGAATTCACTTAGGCATGCAAAGACCAGTTTAAGCAAATATACCCTCACCTATTCTTAAGTAACAAGACCACTGAGGAAACAAGAAAAAAATTTCGGGACGAAATTCCCTTAACAAGGGGAGACTGTAACATCCGACACTAAACCAGGTTAGCAACTATGAATTAATCAGTATTTACTAGCCATTTATAACCTAATCATTGATGATTAGCAATTAATCAAAGTGATTAACAAGGTTCATGAAGAAATTCAACTCAATTAGAATCAAATTCATAGGTGCGATGAATCGGTAAATCACTTAATCCGATCGATTTATGATATGATGGATTAATGCAACTAAGTACATAATTAAATTATGATTAGTGACACTAATCATACACTAATACATTACTTAACATTAATTATGCAAGACTAAAACAATTGATTAAAACAATGCATCCAAAAGTATTTATGAATTTACAAGAAAAGGGAAATACAAGAATACATTTCTAAATACTTTTATACAAAAAATAAATGAAAATACACCAAAAATACCTCCCTTAGGCCAGCCAATAGGAAGGACAAAAGGACCTTGAAATAATCTATTTTACTCAACATATCAAAATCAAATCCTCTTTATTTCAATTCCTCCAAGATTTGCACTATTCTTCATCATTTCACCATCTTTTCAAGATCCAATTTTCCCTATAAATAGAGAACATTTCTATTCATTTTAATCACACCAAAGCCCTTCTATTCTCTCTTCAAAAACCGGCCATAAGCCCTCCCAAAGCCAAAAACCTTCAATTTTTGGTGTTCTTGAAGTATTTCAAGTGTTCTTCATATTTTGAAGTGTTCTTGGTGCAACTTTTGCAAGAGTTTCAACTTCTTCTCATTTGCGTTCTTATAAAACATCAAAGTAAGTAAATTCTAACTTATTTCATCTAATATTTATGTTCATATAAGTGTTGCATAATATATATAGTCACCAACAACAACAAGTTTCATAAAAACTCAAGTTTATAAATCACTAGTTTTGTTTTTAAGTTGTTTTCTTCAAATGTGTTTATAAATATATAAACACATTATTTAAGTGTAAATATTATGAAAACAAGTGATATATATGTGTTTTATAACTTTTATACAAGTAGTCTTTGAATAAACAACAAAAATCACTAGTTCTTTCAAGTTTATGAACTACGGAATTTCGGCAGAAAAGTTGCGTCGACTTTGAAAAATTATAACTAATTCATAACTTAACGAAATGAGCTGATTCTTGTCTCAAAAGATAGATCTATGTCTTAACTATAGATCTGGAAGTTTTCATAATTTATTTTGGAGTTTAGGATCTCCAGAAATTATTTGGGAAACCGAAAGTTTGACAGCTCAAAAGTGGCCAATATAGGGTTTTCAACGAGCTTTTTCACCAACCTAAACATATCGAAAAATGGCCGTTCTTGATTCTCAAAATCCTTTGTATATAGTAGTTTAATGTCCTAGAAAACCAAAGTCTAAAACATTGTGGAGCTTTGTCAAAAACAGCCTCAAAGTAGGCCGAAAAACCTCCGAAAAAGCTGGAAAATTATATATATATAAACTTGACGTTTTAAGCGGGTTTTATTTATAAACTTGTAATGTTGGGTGATCTAAGACATAAAAATCTATAAATATATATATCATCATATATTAGAGATATGAAGTCCTTATTATCCTTTAGGGCTCGATTAAACTGACTCGACGCATCATCCATCCAATTACGCTAAATAGCTTTTTACGCTCGTTTTTGCCATCGCAATCTCGGTGAGTTCTCATAGCCCTATTTTCACTATCTATTGGGGTGGAAGTACATGCACTGTTTTCATATGGACATCAAAACTGTTTATTTCTTATATGTATTACATGTTTGGATCCATCAGCCCTCAAATCAAGATCCGTTAATTGCATTTATTTGCAAGCGCGAATATATTGTGGATAGATCTATTGGGAGTCATGTCCCCCATTCGGGTTAGTTCGGGTCGGCTAACAGCGAGTGCATATATATTCAACACACGGTATTACGTATGGGAATACTGCACAGGGCAAACTCATTTCAATTAAGCTTCGGTTGCATGATGGTTTATGTGATACATACACGGAATTTATGATTTTTTATAAATTCAACTCATCTGATAATGTCCATACAACTGGTCTTTTTGCGTAAACCTATGAGCTCACCAACAATTTGTTGACGTATTTTAGCATGTATTTTCAGGTGTTTAAGACATGCACATTCCTCGGAAGTATTCCAAGGCTTCCGTACATTTTGGAGTCGCATTATTTTCAAACTCGGAGATTTACATGCATCTTTCCGGATAAACTAAATCGTGTATTTAAATCTTGGTATTTTAAGAACTACTTCGCTGTAATTTTGTTATGTAAAACAATATTTATATTTGAAGTTAAATCAATGTATTTTTGAAAACGTCCATATAGTGGTCATTCGTTATGATTATGGTTACGCTTCCGCGACGTCACTCTTCGTTGCCAACCAGGGTAACGGGGTGTGACAGATTGGTATCAAAGCTAGGTTATAGTGAACTAGGTTGCATTAGTACCTAGACTATAACTGTTACAAAAGCTAAACTTTCTTCAAGAACTGTGAACATATATATGGACGCTGATGACAATAACATGTCGAACAATACGGTTATTATCCTCTTTGACTCAGAGGATGAATTCTCACCGATGGAACAAGGAAGCCAAGGTGACACTGAGGTGTACTTTGGATCGGGAACCCACCCAGACCAAATCAATGATGATGTAATGGACCCGTCAAAGCACAAGGAGGGCAACTGTGGCCCTGCAGCACAAATTGCTCCACCATCACCACCACGTATTCCATCCTACACCGTATTCAGAAGTCATCCCAATGGACCATTGAGGAAGTTCACCCCTAGGAAAAGGGTGTGACTAGCACAACGGGAGTCTATCCCGGTACCTGCCCATCTGAAAAGCCCGCCACAGTAACGACGGGCAATCATAAGACAGTGGGGATGGATACCTCACATTCTCCAAGAATGGAGAAACAAGGAAGGTATCCCAAGCCAGTTAGGAACACCATATTCTTTTCTAGTACCGACACTTATAGAGGAACCTTCGCAAAGAACGGTGCCTCTATTGGTGGCAAGGATCGCCAGACACGACCTTCAATTTCGACAAATCCACCAGGAGCTCGGTGAGATCTCTGCAAGGATTAAGCAGGAGACAATACAAACCACCAATATACCTTGGGCCAACCATAATACCCAGGCAATTCAACAAGACGGAATCGACGAATTGTGACAGCGCCTAGCAGAGCGCAAAGCTCGCATTGCAGAACTAACCCAACGACTTAACACTCTGGAGTACAGGGAAACCCCGGAGGCATCTCATACTTAGTGCCCTTCTAACATTTTATAGTATTTCTTTAGGTTTAACTATGTGATGTATCTTTAGGGATGTAAGGCTTGAAAATTTATCAGGAAATTCCGACCATGTTATGTACAAAGATTAGGTATCAAGCACTTTAATGAAGAAGTTTTAACTACAACTCTGCGTATGAGGAGATTAAACTATGACTATCCGCCTAAACCCATAGACTTATCCTCTTACCCCATTAGATACCACTTATGCATTTCTACTATTTGATACTGGTGCTGATAGGAGCTTTATATCCATTAAGTTCACTAAGCAGATAAATTCCATTCTTACACCATTAAGTGTCACTTATGCTATTGAGGTTAATGACATTAAGACGCTTAAGGTAAATAATATAAGTTGAGGATGCTCCTTAGAAGTAGTAGGTCGACTCTTTGAAATAGACGTGGTGCCCGTCAAACTGGGGAGTTTTGACGTGGTTATAGGCATGGATTGGTTATCGAAAAACCATGCGGAAATCGTGTCCAACAAGAAGACAGTTCACATACCGTTAGCCAATAAGAAGGTCCTTACTGCTCAAGGCAAAACAAGAAATACCAAAGTAAGCATCATCCCTAGCATTAGGACCCTGAAGTGTTGACAGAGAGGGAGCCAAAGGAAAAGCAGCTCAAAAATATTCTTTTTATTTATGGTTACCCCAAAGTTTTTCCAGAACACATCCCTGAGCTCCAACCATCAGGGCAAGTCGAATTCAAAATCAGCCTAGTGTTAGGTGCTGCACCAGTGGCTCGAGCACCATACCGATTAGCCCATAAGTTATGTAGAAGTTGTCCAAACCAGCTGCAGGAGCTCTTAGATAAAGGGTTTAGCAAACCAAGTTCCTCACTTTGGGGAGCTCCAGTTTTGTTCATAAAGAAGAAGGATAGAACCATCAGAATGTGCATCAATTACCAAGAGCTAAATAAACGAAAGGAACCGATACCCGCTCACAAGGATCAATGACTTATTTGACCAAACTCCAAGAATTAAGCTTCTATTCGAAGATCGACCTAAGGTCTGGTTATCATCAGGTTAGAGTTCGCAAGAAAGATATTCCAAAGACAGCCTTCAGATTCCGTTTCAATCATCATAAATCACTATTAATGTCGTTTGGATTAACCAGTACCCCAATAGTACTCATGAACCTCATAAACCGGGTGTGCAAACCATATTTAGACAAATTCGTAATTGTCTTCATAAATGACATCTTAACCTACTTACGAAACGAGAAGGAGCACGAGCAACATTTAAGACTGATTCTAGAATTATCGTAGAAAGAACAACTATATGCTAAGCTTTCTAAATTTGACTTTTCGTTAGGAGAGGTGACATCCCTCGGTCACATGAACAATAGTAAAGGAATCAAAGTCGACCCCGCAAAGATTGAGGTTATCAGGAATTGGTCAACTCTTAGAACCCCCATAGAGATACGACAGTCCTTAATACTTGCCACTTATTATAGGCAATTATCAAAAATTTCTCAAAGATCACCGAAGCTCTAACAAAACTGACCCGAAAAGACATTAAGTATGTTTGGGGCGAGGATCAGGAGACATTATATCAGTTATTAAACCACAATCTGTGCAGCGCGCTTATTTAATCCAAGAGAAGCTAGAAATCTGTAGATTACTGTGACGCTTCACACAATGGGTTGATATAGAAAGATAGGGTCATAGCGTATAATTTATAAAAACTTAGGGTTCACTAGGTGAATTACATAATGCATGATCTAGATCTTGGAGCAGTAGTCTTTATCTTTATGACTTAGAGACATTAGTTGTACGGTAACAAGTGTACTACACTCACAGACCATAAGGTCCTCCAACACATCTTGAACCAGAAAGGGTCGGATATGAAGTAGTGTCGTTGGATGAAGCTAATAAGTGATTGCAACTGTGAAAAATCGTTATCACCTGAGGAAAACTAATGTGGTTGCAGACGCTCAGAGCCGAAAGGAACGAGGTAAGTCGAAAGCCCTAGTTATAACCATTCAACCAAACCTTCCTTCCTTAATTCATGGTGCACAAGTAGAAGCTGTTAAGGAGGAAAATATGAAAAATGAAGCCCTGCACGGAATGGATAAATAGTTTGGGATAAGGGTTAATGGAAATCGATACTTCATGAATAAGGTCTGGTTACCCTCTTTTTGATAGAGTAAGAAAACTGGTTACGGATGACGGACACAAATCAAGATATGTCGTTCACCCCGGATCCGATAAAATGTATCACGATCTTAAGGAGCTATACGGGTGGCCTATCATGAAGGATGACATTGCCACTTATGTCAACAAATTCCTAACATGCTCCAAAGTTAAGATAAAACATCAGAAACCATTTGGGTAATAGTCGACCGCCTAACAAAATCCACGCATTCCGACCAATCAAGGAGAACAACAGGATGAATAAGCTACTCCAAAACCTCAAGGAAGTCGTCTCCAGACACGGAGTGCCTATTTCAATCATTTCGGATACGGATAGCAGCTTTACATCTAGATTTTTGGCAATCGATTACACCAAGCTTTGGGTACAAACTTGGACATGAGTACCACATATCACCCTCAGACCGATGGTCAGAATGAAAGGAAGTTTCAAACCCTAGAACTTATGTTAAGAGCCTGTGTAATGGATTTTGGGAAGTGTTGGGATACTCAATTGCCTTAGTGGAATTATCGTACAACAATAGGTATCACTTGAGCATTAAAGCTGCTCTGTTTGAGGCACTGTACAGACAAAAATGTTGATCGCCCCTTGGCTGGGCCAAAGTCAGGGATGTCAAGTCATTGCCCCAGAAATCATACTAGAGACCACCAAAAAGATAGTACGACTAAAAGTTGTCCACGATCATCAGAAAAGCTATGTAGACGTAAGGAGAAAATCCCTTGAGTTCCAATTAAGAGAAAGGGTACTGATGAAAGTCTCGCCATTGAAGGGCGTGGTATGATTTGGGAAACAAGGGAAACTGAATCCTCGTTACATTGGACAATTCAAAGTCTTAAAGAGAATTGGACTAGTAGCTTATCGTTTAGAGCTACCACCAGAGCTTAGCACCGTGCACAATATCTTCCACGTATCGAATCTGAAGAAGTGTTTGTTAGATAAGATTGATAAACTTTGCTTCATCAAAGAGCCGGTAGAAATCATTGACCGTAAGGTCAAAGGATTGAAGCACAGTCGTATACCTATCCTGAAGGTAAGATGGAATTCTAGACATCGACCAGAATTCACTTAGGCATGCAAAGACCAGTTTAAGCAAAGATACCCTCACCTATTCTTAAGTAACAAGACCCCTGAGGAAACAAGAAAAAAATTTCAGGACGAAATTCCCTTAACAAGGGGAGACTGTAACATCCGACACTAAACCAGGTTAGCAGCTATGAATTAATCAGTATTTACTAGCCATTTATAACCTAATCATTGATGATTAGCAATTAATCAAAGTGATTAACAAGGTTCATGAAGAAATTCAACTCAATTAGAATCAAATTCATAGGTGCGATGAATCGGTAAATCACTTAATCCGATCGATTTACGATATGATGGATTAATGCAACTAAGTACATAATTAAATTATGATTAGTGACACTAATCATACACTAATACATTACTTAACATTAATTATGCATGACTAAAACAATTGATTAAAACAATGCATCCAAAAGTATTTATGAATTTACAAGAAAAGGGAAATACAAGAATACATTTCTAAATACTTTTATACAAAAAATAAATGAAAATACACCAAAAATACCTCCCTTAGGCCAGCCAATAGGAAGGACAAAAGGACCTTGAAATAATTTATTTTACTCAACATATCAAAATCAAATCCTCTTTATTTCAATTCATCCAAGATTTGCACTATTCTTCATCATTTCACCATCTTTTCAAGATCCAATTTTCCCTATAAATAGAGAACATTTCCATTCATTTTAATCACACCAAAACCCTTCTATTCTCTCTTCAAAAACCGGCCATAAGCCCTCCCAAAGCCAAAAACCTTCAATTTTTGGTGTTCTTGAAGTATTTCAAGTGTTCTTCATATTTTGAAGTGTTCTTGGTGCAACTTTTGCAAGAGTTTCAACTTCTTCTAATTTGCATTCTTATAAAACATCAAAGTAAGTAAATACTGACTTATTTCATCTAATATTTATGTTTATATAAGTGCATAATATATATAGTCACCAACAACAACAAGTTTCATAAAAATTCAAGTTTATAAATCACTAGTTTTGTTTTTAGGTTGTTTTCTTCAAATGTGTTTATAAATATATAAACACATTATTTAAGTGTAAATATTATGAAAACAAGTGATATGTATGTGTTTTATAACTTTTATACAAGTAGTCTTTGAATAAACTAATTCATAACTTAACGAAATGAGCTGATTCTTCTCTCAAAAGATAGATCTATGTCATAACTATAGATCTGGAAGTTTTCAGAATTTATTTTGGAGTTTAGGACCTCCAGAAATTATTTGGGAAACCGAAAGTTTGACAGCTCAAAAATGGCCAACATAGGGTTTTCAACGAGCTTTTTCACCAACCTAAACATATCGAAAAATGGCCGTTCTTGATTCTAAAAATCCTTTGTATATAGTAGTTTAATGTCATAGAAAACCAAAGTCTAAAACATTGTGGACCTTGGTCAAAAACAGCCTCAAAGTAGGCCGAAAAACCTCCGAAAAAGCTGGAAAATTATATATATATATATATATATATATATAAACTTGACGTTTTAAGCGGGTTTTATTTATAAACTTGTAATGTTGGGTGATTTAAGACATAAAAATCTATAAATATATATATCATCATATATTAGAAATATGAAGTCCTTATTATCCTTTAGGGCTCGATTAAATTGACTCGACGCATCATCCATCCAATTACGCTAAATAGCTTTTTACGCTCGTTTTTGCCATCGCAATCTCAGTGAGTTCTCATAGCCCTATTTTCACTATCTATTGGGGTGGAAGTACATGCACTGTTTTCATATGGACATCAAAACTGTTTATTTCTTATATGTATTACATGTTTGGATCCATCAGCCCTCAAATCATGAACCGTTAATTGCATTTATTTGCAAGCGCGAATATATTGTGGATAGATCTATTGGGAGTCATGTCCCCCATTCGGGTTAGTTCGGGTCGGGTAACCGCGAGTGCATATATATTCAACACACGGTATTACGTATGGGAATACTGCACAGGGCAAACTCATTTTAATTAAGCTTCGGTTGCATGATGCTTTATCTAATACATACACGGAATTTATGATTTTATAAATTCAACTCATCTGATAATATTCATACTACTGGTCTTTTTGCGTAAACCTATGAGTTCACCAACAATTTGTTGACGTATTTTAGCATGTATTTTCAGGTGTTTAAGACATGCACATTCCTCGGAAGTATTCCAAGGCTTCCGTACATTTTGGAGTCGCATCATTTTCAAACTCGAAGATTTACATGCATCTTTCCGGATAAACTAAATCGTGTATTTAAATATTGGTATTTTAAGAACTACTTCGCTGTAATTTTGTTATGTAAAACAATATTTATATTTGAAGTTAAATCAATGTATTTTTGAAAACGTCCATATAGTGGTCATTCGTTATGATTATGGTTACGCTTCCGCGACGTCACTCTTTGTTGCCAACCAGGGTAACGGGGTGTGACAGAGACTGTAACATCCATTATTAATCCAGGTTAGCAACTACGACCTAATATGTATTTAATAGCCAACTATAACCTAATCAGTGGTCATTAGAAATTAATCATAGTAATTAACAATGTTCATAAGGAAATTCAACTCAATTAGAATCAAACTCATCGGTGCGATGAATCGGGAAATCAATTAATCCGATCGATTTACGATACAAAGGATTAATTCAACTAAGTATATAATTAAATTATGATTAGTGACACTAATCATGCATTAATACACTTAACATTAATTATGCAAGACTAAAACAATTCATTAAACAAATGCATTCAAAAGTATTTATGAATTTACATAAAAAGGGAAATACAAGAATACATTCAAATACATTTATAAAAAAAATGGAAATACACCATAATAATGGCCTTAAGGCCGGCACTCATAGTACACACACACACACTTGATTTTCAATTTTATATTAAAAAGACCATGCACCATCTAAATCAAATCTCCTTCCTCCATTCCCTTTCATTTCATCATTTTCTTTCAATTCAACCAACTGTGCACTCAACCTCCATTTGAAAGACCAAGACTTTGCCTATAAATAGAGAGCTTCCCTTTCATTATTATCACACCAAAACTCTTCTTTCTTCTCTCTAAAAATCGGATCCCACACACACACCCACTACAAACATTTTCATTCAAGTGTTCTTGGTCCAGATCTTGCAAGAGTTCCAACTTCTTCTCAATTTCATACTCCTAACACATCAAAGTAAGTAAATACTCACTTATTTCATCTTATATTTATGTTTATATAAGTCTTGCATAATATATATAATCACCAACAAAATCAAGTTTCATAAAAACTCAACTTTATAAGTTTCTAGTTTTTGTTTTTAAGTCGTTTCTTTAAATGAGTTTATGAATATATAAACACATTATAAAAGTGTTAATATTATGAAAACAAGTAATATATATGTGTTTTATAACTTTTATACAAGTAACTTTTATAAACAACAAGAATTATACGTTATTTCAACTTTATAAACTGCGGAATTTCGGCAGAAAATTTATATCGACTTTGAAAAATCATAACTAATTCATAACTTAACGAAATGAGTTTATTCTTGTCTCAAACGTTAGGTCTATATCTTAACTATAGATCCGGAAGTTTTCATAATTTACTTTGGAGTTTAAGACCTCCAGAAATTATTTGGAAAACCGAAAGTTTGACAGCTCAAAAATGGCCAACATAGGGTTTTCAACGAGCTTTTTCACCAACCTAAACATCTCGAAAAATAGCCGTTCTTGATTTTAAAAATCCTTTGTATATAGTAGTTTAATGTTCTAGAAAACCAAACCCTAAAACGTTTTGGAGCTTGGTCAAGAACAGCCTCAAACTAGGCCGAAAAACATCAAAAAATGCTGGAAAATTATTTATATATATATAAACTTGACGTTTTAAGTGGGTTTTATTTATAAACTTGTAATGTTGGAAGATTTAAGACATAAAAATATATAAATATATATATTATCAGATATTAGAGATATTAAGTCCCTATTATCATTTAGGGCTCGATTAAACTCATCCGGTGCATCATCCATCAACTTACACTAAATCGTATTTTTCGCTCGTTTTTGCCATCACAAGTTCGGTGAGTATTCATAGCCCCTATTTTTCACACTGTTATATTTTGGGGTTGAAATACATGCTACGTTTTCATTTGGACACGAAATCAACTTCATTTCTATTATGTATTACACATGTGGTTCCATCAGCCATTATATCATGAACCGTTATTTGCATTTATTTGTAAGCGCGAATATATTGTGTATAGATCTATCGGGAGTCATGTCCCCCATTCGGGTTAGTTCGGGTCGGCTAACAGCGAGTGCATATATATTTATCACACGGTATTACGTATGGGAATACTGCGCAGGGCAAACTCATTTTTAATTAAGCTTCGGTTGCATGATGGTTTATATGTAATACATAACATGGAATTAATGATTTTATAAATTCAAAATGTACTGTTGTTGTCCATACAAGTCAAATTTACGTGTAAACCTATGAGCTCACCAACAATTTTTGTTGACGTATTTTAGCGTGTATTTTCAGGCAATTAAGGCAAGTGTGCCTTCGGACGTATTTACTATCAAGCTTCCGCATCTATGGAGTCGCATGCATATTCAAAACTAACGGAGATTTAGCTGCATTATTTTCGATACTTTAATTATGTAATTAAATCTCTGTATTGTGCGAAATTCTTTTCTTCATATCAGACTATGTAAAACATTGCTATATTTTAATTTTTTAACGATGTATTTTAAAAACGTCCATATAGTGGTCGTTCGTTATGATTATGGTTATGCTTCCGCCACGTCGCGCTTCGTTGCCAACCGGGGTAACGGGGTGTGACATCATCAAGCTCAGTTTCCAACTTATGGAAACTGTCAAGTTTACTGGATTTTATGTCAAGATCATTTTTAAGCGTAGATTTCATATAGTAAAACATTGTGCTTCTCAACAGCAGCTTTTAAATAAACAAGAATGTATTCAAACATTTTTACTTTTTCATCAGAACTGTAAGCCATAAAGTTTTGTACCTTGTACATCATTGTGGGGTTCCAGTTCTCTAAGCTGCTGAAGGCTTCAGCGTTAGCCAAGTCCTGTTTGAAGTTGCTGGTTGATGGGACATCTGTGTTGACCATCAGACAGTTTTTGTGTTCTTCATCTGAGGATGAATTAGACTCCTCCCAATCACATGTCTCAGCCATGAGCCCCTTTTGCTTGTTGGAAGCCACTGAGTTTTCCAACTTTTTCAGCTTAGCCATGGCCATAAGGTACTTAACCCTGTAGCCATCGTCCTTGTTTGTCTTGCCACATTTGAAGCACTCAGCTTTAGATTTATCAAATGCCTTCTTTTTGACAGCATTTGAGTTTCCCTGCAGCATTTTTCTACCAAACCTTTTCTTGTTGAACCTTTTGACAAGCATTGCAATCATTTTCTCATCATCAAGTTCAGCAAGATCTGCACTGTCTTCCTCATCAGACATTTCTTTCTTTTCATCATCTGCCGGTTTGTAACAACCCAACTTTTAGCTCAACTAAATATCTGATTTTTGAGATAATAATTTAATTTTATTACATTATTTATGATGTAAGTTATTTAAGTTTGAAAATATTTATTTAAAATTATATATATGATATTAATTATTAAAGATGAGTAAATTAAAAGATATGTAAAATACAAAAGTTTAATGGGTTAAATAGCAAATTTAACCAAAGTTTATATATAAACCTTGAAAATGATCATTTAAGATCATTAAAAACAATTAACTCTCTCTCTCTCTTCTTTCTCTCTCTACATTCGGTCCTTCAAGAATTCATCAAAATGGTTTATAAATTTGTAATTAATTGATACATTGAAGTCAAGAGAAGGTTACAAGAAGCAAACAATAAGCATTTACAAGATTTCAAGGTAATCTTTAGTGTAATTTCGAAATTTGGTTCGGTTTTATGTAAAAACCGAAGCCAAAGAAATTAAATTATGAAATTATTGTTGCATGTATAAGAATTTTGTAGTTTATGATAAATTTATGATAATAGATGAAACAGAAACAGAAATCTGGGGTTAGATCGTTCGAATAAGCAAGAAATTTGATTTTTATGAAAATATATGTTTTTGACAAAAACTTGCTTATTTTGGACGATCTTGACAAATTAATGATGTTATTAATAGGGAAATTAGTATAAAAACACTCAAAAAGTGATATTACATCAATATATTTCATTGCATGTTGATAAAGATGAAAGTTTGATAATTATTAATAAAATCCGTATGAAGAACACCAAGAACACCAAGAACAATTTCTGGAAAATTATGAAGACTCGGGATCCGAATTCGGATGAGACCGAATTCGGATGTAGCCCATTTCGAATCTGTACTTCGGACAAAAACTTAAATTCAGATATTTTGGCTATTTTGGATGAAGCACCATTTCGGACAGAAGGTGGTCCGAACTCGGATGACCCGAGTTCGGATGGCCCATTTCGGATGGTGCTAGTTCGAATGAATCATTTCGGACCAACTTCGGATGGCTTATTTCGGATGACCTAGAACCGAATCCGGATGATCCGAATTCGGATGATCCGAATTCGTATGGTCCTAATCCGGATGTGATTTTTATAATTCAATATATATACAACAGATTTCCTAATATAAATATGAATGATCAGATTTCAGAAATGTAACTTTATAAGACTTTGAGATTATTACTGACAAAAAATAGAAAGATTCTGATAAGATTTAAGAGATTGATGATAATATGATCAAAATATAAGATTGTGAGATCAAAGACCAACGAATGAATCTTGAGCATAAATGATGAACACTGAATATATATATTATTCAGATGATATAAGAGCTAATAAATATCAGAAATGATATTAATAACAGATTGAGCAACGAGCAAAATGGCGAGCATCTGAAAGTCTGATATAAATCAGATAGTGGTTCTATCCACTACAGATTGTGAGCAACAGAGCCAGAGCCAGAAACTAAAAGAGCACAAATAGCCAGTAACTGTGAGTTGTAGATTTCATTTTAACTGCATATTATGTGAATTGAGACTTTTGTTGCATGATTCTGATTTATTGATATTCTGATCTTGAGCTTATTGAAATATTGTCATAGTATATTTACTATGATTTGTTGAGCTGAGTATTTCTTCTTCTAGATTCGATTCTTTGACGAGTCACTTGATTGTTAAGCTTAACACCATCACTATTGTTCAGTGTTGGGTTAATGTTAGGCTTATGATGTGCTGATTTACGTGATGAAAGCACAGAGGGTAGCTAGAGCTGAGCATTCCGATGATATCCATATAGAGCTTTTACTGGTAGCTAGCCCAGTACGTGGCTGATCCCCACTAATGATGCGTGTGTATGGATTTATCATCATCCGAGCATTCCTTATGAATTTGTCTAAAAGTCTCAAGAGCAACAACAGTTTTATAACTGGGAGCTGAGCAAAAGTCGCGCATCAAAAGAGCATTAATTGGCCAATGACCCTTCGAGATTGAGCTGTGCATGAGCCTAGTGCAGTGCATATAGAGCTGAGCCGTGCATGAGCCGAGTGCAGTGCATGTGCTTCCGCGTTCATAAATTGCATGTTAAATGTGAAATTCTACATTCTCACTAAGCAAATAAGCTTACCCGTTGTTGCATTATTTTTCAGGTAAAGGCAAAGGATTGGCTGGACCTAGTTGTTAGGTCGGGACTAGAAAGAGCTTGAAGTACATTAGAACCTGTTCCAACACCTTGGTACTTAGCTGATGATAGAGCTTTGGGATTCGGGTCTAGTTTATAATATGTGATTTGATGTAATAGTCTAGATGTTTGTACCTTGCTACTTAAAATTCTGTCTCTGTTTGTAATTAACTTTTATTCCGCAACTGTTAATTTTATCTTAGTTTCCTGATTGATATTGCATTGCTAATGGGACCTAGACTTGAGACCTTTGAGAAATCAGAGGGTCTCACAGGATGGTATCAGAGCAATAGTTTGAGTGAATCATTGTATTACATGTAATACATGATCTCAAACTTGTGCAATGCTATAGTATCAATCATGACAGGATGGCTTGAACTAAGATAGGTTTCAGAGACTAGTAGGACGGGGCATGAAAGGGTACAATGTGCTAGGATAATGATCTAAACATTTAGTGATTTGAATTTCAGAGCTATGTCAGGAGAAGGTGGACCATCAGGTGGCATGACCCCAGAGCAAGTCCTGGAAATGATGCAACAACTAATAACCCAGAATAATGAGCAACAAAACAAGTTTATGCTAGAGCAAATTGAATCAATAAAGAAAACTGAAAAGAGAAATAAACATAAAAAGAAGCAAACTGAACAGTCAAGCGAATCGGAATCCGATAATGAGCATGTCAATAAACGAGTTGTGCAGCCAAAAGGCTGTAGATTTAAAGATTTCAAAGCGAGTGGTGCTATGACGTTTGAAGGCACAGTAAATCCAATACAAGCGTTAGATTGGATAAGTCATACTGAAGAGATCTTCAGTATCTCAGAATGTCTGGACAGTAATAGAGTTAAGTTTGCTACAGCACTGTTCGTTGGAGCTGCTAGAGCCTGGTGGAAAACACAGAGGAGCATCTATGGTGAGGAAGCAATTACGACATTGGATTGGGAGCAGTTCTTGGAGATGTTCAACGCCAAATATTGTCCAACAGACAAACAAGACGAACTCGAGATGCAGTTGATGCAATTGAAACAAGGAACTAAGACCGTTGATGAATATGAACATGAGTTCTCGAGACTTTGCGGCTACTCGTCATATCAAGTAGCAACAGAAGAGCGTAAGATAAACCGATTCTGACTGGGTCTGAATCCAATATATAGAAGACAAATGAGCAGCATAAAGTTCACGACGTATCTCAGTATAGTGGAAGCAGCAAGAATGGTGGAGCGGGAATTCACAGATTCGAGTTGTGAACCCGTTATGATGGCTATAAGTCCTACATGTCCATCTCCACCTAAGAAACAGAAGTCCAGTAGATTCTTCGGTTCATCAAAGTCCAGTCACCAACAGTCACAAGCATCCTCTACACCTCAGAAGACTAGAGTTTACTCCATACAGTCAGGAGCGCGATCGTGCAAACGTTGTAACAAATTTCATAACGGACGCTGCAACCCTAGAGACGTGACTTGTTACACCTGTAACCGGATTGGACATGGAAGTGATGAGTGCCCGGAAAGAAGCGATGTATGCTACAACTGTGGTGAGCGTGGACATTATGCCAAACATTGCCCGAATACACGCGTGCTTACTAATCCTGAACAACCAGTTGGCAGAGCAATTCAACAGAGTACTACAATGATACCTACAGCAAAGGCGCGAGCTTTCCATATAACTGCTGAAGATGTTGAGGAGACACCAGAGACGCCAAAAGACCCCAATGGTAACTAATACTAAGTTTCTTATATGCTAAAATGATTTAATTCTGTTACCATATGAATTTCAATTCCAACATAAGTAGTGAGTAAACTGTATAACCCTGTCATCGATAATGAATAATGTGGATGACATATGGGTCGTATCAGTTGAAGTTACGATATAAATGCATTTCCAATAAGAAATTATATCTATAGACAATATAGGTATTGTAATCTGAAACATGTATGATTCAAAACCCGAGAGAAATCAAAATTTAATCCTAAACACCAGCTACTTCGTAAATCCTTGTGATCTAAATGATTACAGCGTGTCTTATAATAAGACAGAGGTAGAAGTTGCTAATCCAATGAATATTAATGAGAAGAGTATCTAAATCAAGTAATTAAGCACCTAATGACAACTTGAACGAGAATCAAAGAAGTCAGAGACACAAAGCGAGAGTGATAAAGAAATAGATTGAGAACTTTGTTAAGCCAAGCAATTAGCCATGAATGGCTAATGAAAAGCCGTCAAAAGTTAAAATAAATGTAAGAATGGATTCTCATTATGTCGACGCGAGACTAGTGAGATATCTAATATGGAATTCCTATTCCACCTAACTGCATATAAAATGAAAAGTTTCTACCAAAAAGAGTAAAGTAATTATGAATTCAGAAATTCACCAATGAAGATTCAAACCTAAGTATATGCACATAATTAAACAGAATCAAAGATTATTGTTTTGTCGAAACCTCTTGACCGAATGACACAGTGAACTAATAGAGGAAGGCGAGGACGATAAAGTAGAAGATGATGTCAATGGTCGTGGAGACGGTTTTGGAACCCTGGTAACTCGAGACCTGACTTCAATAACAGAATCTGTCGTCGTGTCTAACGAATCACACCGAGAAAACCTAAGCAAATTGTTGATTTCTATCAACTTGTTCCTTAGAATTCGATTCCGTATAATATTTGTTTTCTATGTTGTTAGTATTCCCTATTCGCTGAAAGATTTGAAGCGTATGATCTCTTCAAGTTCTTGATCATATTCGAATTGCCTGAAATATCTCTTAACTGCTAAAACCATTGCGAAGAAGATGTGGACGATCGTAACTCCAAACTTTGAATTCTCTGTTCGAACTCTTGTTTGGTTCGGCGAGCTTTAAGATGCAATATTTCAACATTTTGCCTCAAACTCTCATCCTTGGCTTCTAACACTCGATCATCTTGGAGGATTTTGCTTCTCGAGAGGTTGCTTACATAAAGGATTTAGCGGATATGACAGCGTAATTGAGACCAAGGAAGTTGAGATGAAGTCGATACGCGAAGAGTTGACTCCGATTGTTGCGCAGAAGGATTGATTTCATTTGTTTAGTAGAGCGAAGAAAAATTTTAAGACTTCACAGCAAGACAGCATAAATCAGAAATCAGTTAAGCGATTGATGATTGAAACATCATCAATAAAAGAAACATAAAGTACAGATATCAGACTTCCAAAAGCTTTACGGCTAGTTTCAAAGGAAAATGAAAGAGAGATATGAGCTAACTGATATATATAGAGATAATAGCTGAATTGAATAAAATCTCAGAAGCCATAAAAATCTCTTATGAAATTGCATAAAGTTAGCCCATGAAGGTTTTGCAATAGTATAGAGGAGAGATTTAAAAGCCATAACTGACTCAAGATCGAATGAAAGAGATATATGAGCTAACTCATGTATTGAGTTGCTATCTGGATTGATTATGGCGAAAAGCATGAAGCTCATATAATACGAGTATGAATAATAAATCAGAATTTCTAAAATGATCAAACAGCGAAACATGGAATCAAATATAAACTCTGAAAAGAGAAATTTAAGTTTTGTACTTGAGAATCTCAAAGAAACATAAGATGTGAAATACAGATGGTGCTCATTCAGTGGAAACACCACAAAGGTTCGTATCAGTCTTGGGAATCAGGATATCATAAAAACTATCTGCCCAAGTCTGTTCGAACATATCTAACTTCGGAGACGAAGTTTGTGCGTGGTGGAGCCCATTCTGTAACAACCCAACTTTTAGCTCAACTAAATATCTGATTTTTGAGATAATAATGTAATTTTATTACATTATTTATGATGTAAGTTATTTAAGTTTGAAAATATTTATTTAAAATTATATATAAGATATTAATTATTAAAGATGAGTAAATTAAAAGATATGTAAAATACAAAAGTTTAATGGGTTAAATAGCAAATTTAACCAAAGTTTATATATAAACCATGAAAATGATCATTTAAGATCATTAAAAACAATTAACTCTCTCTCTCTTCTTTCTCTCTCTACATTCGGTCCTTCAAGAATTCATCAAAATGGTTTATAAATTTGTAGTTAATTGATACATTGAAGTCAAGAGAAGGTTACAAGAAGCAAACAATAAGCATTTACAAGATTTCAAGGTAATCTTTAGTGTAATTTCGAAATTTGGTTCGGTTTTATGTAAAAACCGAAGCCAAAGAAATTAAATTATGAAATTATTGTTGCATGTATAAGAATTTTGTAGTTTATGATAAATTTATGATAATAGATGAAACAGAAACAGAAATCTGGGGTTAGATCGTTCGAATAAGCAAGAAATTTGATTTTTATGAAAATATATGTTTTTGACAAAAACTTGCTTATTTTGGACGATCTTGACAAATTAATGATGTTATTAATAGGGAAATTAGTATAAAAACACTCAAAAAGTGATATTACATCAATATATTTCATTGCATGTTGATAAAGATGAAAGTTTGATAATTATTAATAAAATCCGTATGAAGAACACCAAGAACACCAAGAACAATTTCTGGAAAATTATGAAGACTCGGGATCCGAATTCGGATGAGACCGAATTCGGATGTAGCCCATTTCGAATCTGTACTTCGGACAAAAACTTAAATTCAGATATTTTGGCTATTTTGGATGAAGCACCATTTCGGACAGAAGGTGGTCCGAACTCGGATGAACCGAGTTCGGATGGCCCATTTCGGATGGTGCTAGTTCGAATGAATCATTTCGGACCAACTTCGGATGGCTTATTTCGGATGACCTAGAACCGAATCCGGATGATCCGAATTCGGATGATCCGAATTCGTATGGTCCTAATCCGGATGTGATTTTTATAATTCAATATATATACAATAGATTTCCTAATATAAATATGAATGATCAGATTTCAGAAATGTAACTTTATAAGACTTTGAGATTATTACTGACAAAGAATAGAAAGATTCTGATAAGATTTAAGAGATTGATGATAATATGATCAAAATATAAGATTGTGAGATCAAAGACCAACGAATGAATCTTGAGCATAAATGATGAACACTGAATATATATATTATTCAGATGATATAAGAGCTAATAAATATCAGAAATGATATTAATAACAGATTGAGCAACGAGCAAAATGGCGAGCATCTGAAAGTCTGATATAAATCAGATAGTGGTTCTATCCACTACAGATTGTGAGCAACAGAGCCAGAGCCAGAAACTAAAAGAGCACAAATCGCCAGTAACTGTGAATAGTAGATTTCATTTTAACTGCATATTATGTGAATTGAGACTTTTGTTGCATGATTCTGATTTATTGATATTCTGATCTTGAGCTTATTGAAATATTGTCATAGTATATTTACTATGATTTGTTGAGCTGAGTATTTCTTCTTCTAGATTCGATTCTTTGACGAGTCGCTTGATTGTTAAGCTTAACACCATCACTATTGTTCAGTGTTGGGTTAATGTTAGGCTTATGATGTGCTGATTTACGTGATGAAAGCACAGAGGGTAGCTAGAGCTGAGCATTCCGATGATATCCATATAGAGCTTTTACTGGTAGCTAGCCCAGTACGTGGCTGATCCCCACTAATGATGCGTGTGTATGGATTTATCATCATCCGAGCATTCCTTATGAATTTGTCTAAAAGTCTCAAGAGCAACAACAGTTTTATAACTGGGAGCTGAGCAAACGTCGCGCATCAAAAGAGCATTAATTGGCCAATGACCCTTCGAGATTGAGCTGTGCATGAGCCTAGTGCAGTGCATATAGAGCTGAGCCGTGCATGAGCCGAGTGCAGTGCATGTGCTTCCGCGTTCATAATTGCATGTTAAATGTGAAATTCTACATTCTCACTAAGCAAATAAGCTTACCCGTTGTTGCATTATTTTTCAGGTAAAGGCAAAGGATTGGCTGAACCTAGTTCATAGGTCAGGACTCTGAAAGAGCTTGAAGTGCATTAGAACCCGTTTCAACACTTTGGTATTGTCAGATGAAAGAGCTTTGGGGTTCGGGTCTAGTTTATAATATGTGATTTGATGTAATAGTCTAGATGTTTGTACCTTGCTACTTAAAATTCTGTCTCTGTTTGTAATTAACTTTTATTCCGCAACTGTTAATTTTATCTTAGTTTCCTGATTGATATTGCATTGCTAATGGGACCTAGACTTGAGACCTTTGAGAAATCAGAGGGTCTCACACGGTTGATCAGGTTGTGTGAACACATCACATACCTGACTAACAGGTTGTCTCACGCTGGCCACTAAGGCAGCACCTCTCTTAGACATTTCCAAGGCATTTCTTTTCTGTTGCCTTGACAGCTCATCATTCAGTAAGGATCCATATAAGTTTACAAGATCCATACCTTTAATGGTGCTTGAATTTCTCAAGATGGTAAGAAGTAGTTCCACTCTTCAGGCAGGATGTCCAAGAACTTGTTCACCAGAGTCAGGCTGTCCTTTGTGATCCCAACAGCTTTGAGATCATTAATAAGAGCAGTAAACCTGGTGTAGGTTTCTGTGAGAGACTCCTTTGTTTTTGCAAAGAAGAGTTCATACTGTCTAACAAGATTATTGATCCTGTTATCCTGTGGGTACACCATAGACGGTACACAAAGTATCCCACATCTCCTTTGCAGTCTTCATCTTCTTAACCTGTTTGAACACATTGTCAGGAAAAGAAATGACCAGGTACTTCCTGGCTTTAGCATCCAGAGCAACCAGTCTTTTGTCTTCATCAGACCATTGAGCTTTGGCCTTCTCAAAGGTTCTGATTTCAGGGGCAGCTCCTTCAACAGCAGGAGTGATAGTAGTAACAGAAGTTGGCACATAGAGACCTTCCATTACTATCTCTGGCAGTTGAACGTCCAGATTCTCAAAATAGAGCATCATTCTGCACTTCTAACCAGAGAAGTTCTGATGATTGAACTTGGGGGGTTTGGCCATTGACCCACTGTCATAGTAAGAGGAGGAACTTGCAGCACTGTTGTCCATGGGAAAGTAGGGAGAATGAGAGATCTAGAGTTGACACACACTCTATCTGCTCTGATACAGCTATTTAAAAACTCAACACTCTTTTCTCAATGTTTGCGTATATTATCAACAAGTGATAATTACAAAAAAGTTTGACTGCGAAAAGGTTCAAGCTGAGATGACAGATGCAACAGTTGTTTAACTAATCTAAGACTCACTCAGACTAGATACAATGACTACACTCACTTAGATGTACTCACTGATTTTACAAGACACAGATGGACAGCTTGAGTATGAACAGCTTAGACACACGTACTGTTATATTCGAGCAGACTTGCATGCATGAAAAACACACTTTAATGCACGATTTGATTTCACACTCTTGGATGACTCACAATCTTTAGAAGCTTCCTTTTATAATCTCACTGAGAATCTTAGTGAAGCTTCTTCAATTGACGATGAGATAGTGGAAGGTCTTTCCAAAAAGACAAGACACATTTTCTGCACATTCTGATAAAGCATGTTTGTCTTCATATGGCAGAATCTTTGTCTTTTTCTTTTTGTCACTGTTGCATAAGGCTTTAACCAAAAGAGGAATGCCAACTTTGTATCTTTCTTCTTTTGTTAAGGCCATTTTGATATAAGAAAAGGTTTGTCACCCTTTTCAGATATCCGTTTGTCTTCATGTAACAGAACAGCGTACGCAGGCTGTGCAGTCTCTATTTTCCACTTTGTCTTCGACTTGTAAACTGATCTTGTGGCCAAAAACAATACATGAGGACTTGGAAACATATTCCATAAAGTGTTTAGCCTGTTCACAAAGAACAGGTTCTGTTCACAAAGAACAGAACACTCAGAATCTGTCCAAGCTGCTCAACAGAACAGAGCAGCGTAGACAGTTTATGTCCAGCCTGTTGAG
>JAANYP010008942.1:120000-228699 GCA_020465985.1 Centrapalus pauciflorus | reverse complement strand
CATATCTCTTGTCTTCATCAGAACAGGAGCTTTGCTTTCTCAAAGGTCTGATTTCAGAGCAGCTCCTTCAACCGCTGGAGTTAGGTAGTAACAGTAGTTGGCAACATAGGGACCCTCCATCACTATCTTCCGGCAGTTGTACATCCAAAGATTCTCTAAATAGAGGCATCATTCTCACTTCCAACCAGAAAAGTTTTGATATTAAATTTGGAGTGCCCCATAGAGCCATGTCATAGTAAGAAGAATTTGCAGCACTGTTGTCCATGGAAACTTGGGAGAATGAGAGATCTAGAATGACACACACTCTAAACTGCTCTGATACCAGTTGTAGGTCCCGAGAGGTTCCCAAAGTATATAGTTATAAGCTGTAGAGGGGGGGTGAATACAGCAATTTAAAAACTACACATTCTTTTCTCAATGTTTGTATATATTATCAACAATTTGTTAATTACAAACAAGCTTGAATGCGGAATAGTTCAAGCTGAGATGACAGATACAACAGTATGCTCACTAGTCTAAGACAAACTCAAACTAGTATACAATGAATACACTCACTAAGAAGCACTCACTGTGTTTACAAGACTTAAAGGAACAGCTTATGTAAAACAGCTTAGACACACAGATGCTGGTTTACACAGAAGACTTGCATGCATGAAAATCACACTTGCACGTTCACTCTTGGTTTCAGCACTTAGCTTTCTTCACACTTCTTTCTGACCTTAGAAGCTTCCTTTTATACTCACTTAGAGGATCTAAGAGAAACATCTTCATTGGACGGAATGAAAAAGGAGAAGTCTTGTTGAAAAGACAACATAACCTTTTCTGCACTTTTCTGAAAAGCAGACTTGTCTTCACATGTGCAGAACTTTTGTCTTTTTACTTTGTCTACTGTTGCATTGCCTTTAACTAATTTAGGAATGTCAACTTTGCGTCTTTCTTCCTTGTAAAGGCCTATTTTGATATAAGAAAAAGGTCTGTCACCCTTTTTCAAATAACCTTTTGTCTTCATGTTACAGAACAGCGTGGGCAGGCTGAGCAGTTCTGTTTTCCACTTTGTCTTCGACTTTGTAAACTGATCTTGTAGTCAAAAACAATACATGATGACTTGGAAACATATTCCATAAAGTGTTTAGCCTGTTCACAAAGAACAGGTTCTGTTCACAAAGAACAGAACACTTTAAAAATGCCCAAGCTGCTCAACAGTGTAGAGCAGCGTAGACAGTTTATGTCCAGCCTGTTCAGCAGACAGAGCAGCTTGGACAAACTGTCTAAGTTGCAACACATGCAACATATAGAACAGCTTTAGACTGATATTGCAAATCATTTTCAGGTTTCAATAAGGCATATAACAGGCCTTAAATTCAACCTTCAAATGCATCAACAGGTTTGATTATAAATCTCCCCCTCAGATGTAGAACAGGTTTGACTGAGGCCTTTTTGTGCCTAACAGAATGTATGTGAAATTTATATATCATGCGTATAACATTAAAATAAACATGGTCATGAGCAAAAAAAATTTAAAAAGTTTTTTAAATTTGGTACCTTCAGGTGCACTTGATTTTGAGAGTTACTTTTTTGAACCTGACTCTATATATATATATATATATATATATATATATATATATATATATATATATATATATATATATATATATATATATATATATATATACACATTTATCAAATGTTGTCCACCAATGATAATTTTTCTTTTTTCTTTTTATTTTTATTTTTAAATTTAAAGTTTTCATATCTTAGTGTTATTTATTATTTAGCCCTTTTATTTTAATAAATTTTCTTTTGGTCCTATTTTAACGTTTATAATTACAACATTTTTCTTACATACTTAAAATTATGATTTTAATTATACTTATGTTTGTAGTTGTCTTTTGAAACTATTATATTATGTTTAATTGTATAGAAAAGACTTTATTATTCAGATGCACGGTACAAAATTTTAATGAAATAGTTTTATTTTTTTTTAATTTTAAATTTATTTTTTTCACAATACACCCTCATCTTAGTGTTATCTTTTATTAGCCATTTTATTTTAATAAATTTTCGTTTAGTCCTCTTTTAACATTTATTATTACAACATTTTCTTACATACTTAAAATTATGATTTTAATTATACTTGTGTGTTTATAGTTGTATTTTGAAACTATTATGTTATATTTAATTGTATAAAAAAGATTTTATTATTCAAATGCACGATATAAAATTATAATGAAAAATGTTGGCAAACCCTAATCGATGTATTTGAGACATTACCATTATAACTATATTTGATTGATCGTAAAACCAACAAATTAAATTAACGATTAAACCTAATAATTATCAGAATTTTAAATTATGGTTATGAATATTTAATTATTCAATTTCGGTTTTGATCCGATTTAAACAGGCATGGTTATAATTTAGCATTGCAAAATCTATAAAAGATAGGAACCTGTTGGTGATTTATCACCAATATTATTGAAGTGTAATGGGATGAACTTGTTTGACCAAAATAATCTTATTACATAATGTACAAGTTAGGTTAGTGCGGAGTGCACACTTGTTCAATATTGTTTAAGATTAATTACCGGGGGTTGGGGGCAGCGCCCCCCTGGTAGCGGGGTCCAAGGGGCGGCAGCCCCTGGCGGGGGTCGAAATTGGACCCGAATTTGGATGATCCGAAATTGGACCCAAAATTCGGTTGAATCCGAATTATAGTTGGTTTTGGCGGTTAAAATGGCGGTTGGCCATTTTGGCGGTTACCTGCCATTTTGGTCATTTGAAGGGTACACGAAAATCAGTAACATATTCCATACTCTTTGTTCGTTATTTCTCTGAGTTTTATCCGATTGGGATTTCGATTGTACCGTCGAAATACTTCAATCTGAAAGTGTATCACGACTCTCAGATTATCCTAGTATTTTTGCAACCCGTATTTTCTACAGAACCAACTAACAGTATCATTTGGTTGCTTCTTGGATATATATTAGCTTTCGAATTTTATTCTTCAATCGTGGTTCAATAGTGTTTTGTTATTTGAATTGTTTGAAGAGTATTTATTCATTTGTTTTCATATTTATTTTTGTAATTAATATTTTAGACCTCTGCAGCAACTCGCGGATCTTCAATAACTCGTTTTATAACAATGTCTATAAAAATTTAAATTAGCTGTAAATTATTAACCATGAAAAATTAAAATCTTAAAAATGAATCATTGTAAAAATTTTAATACTTTGATATTTTTTTTGTTCGTTTTGAATTTGAAATTTTCTTTCATAGAAGTCAAGAAAAAACAGGGATCTGACCGCATCGAATATGTACCAATAGATTCTTTTCTTGATATTTATTTTTATAGAAAGTCCAAAGAGACACCATATTTTGCTAAAGAGACACTATATTTTAGGTTTTTTTTTTCTTTTTACTAGCTTTTACCATCTTTTAGTTAGTTTACTGACTTATAGATTCTTTTTATTTTTCTTTTTACTTTTGTTTTACCAACTATAATATTTTTTTTATTTTTTTGTTTTACCAGCTTAAATATGCATGGTTTTAAAAAAGTTTTTTAACATAAGAAATAAAGTCTAGGGTTGATTTGAAACATCAAAGTATTAAAATTACAAGACTAACAAATGGGGAGATTGTTAGACTTATTTTATTGTAATCAAGTCTAGGGTTCATTATGTAATAATTTAATATTTATGCTCATATTTTGTAAGGGTTTATTAGTTGAGTCCATGGGCTTGGCCTATTAGGGTTTTAGTATTTAAAGGGTCTCCTAGGGTTTTGTGTGTGTAACTCAAGGTAACTAAAGGTAGCAAAATGTGAAAGGGAGTGTAGCCGTCTTGCTTGGTAGAGAAAAAAAGATTTGTTCATCATTGTTCATCATTCAATGTTTAATCTAATCATTTGGCTACATTTAAGTTGTTTCATCTTGTTCGATCCTATCATTTACGTTTGATTATTTGGGACTAACAAGTGGTATCAAAGCTAAAAGATTATTTTCGATTGATTTGATATAATTTTTATTATTCGGTTTGTTACATGGATAGCACTCAATGATAAATAGCACTCATATCAAATACTGATATGCATATCAAATACTGATTTTTTTTGGTCGATTAGTTGAAAAAAAATCCGGGACGTAGTATTGTTAAAGAAACTTGGATCTTTGCATTTCAGTTCAAGTCTAGTACGTTTTTTAAGTTGGTTTTTGAATCTCGGATGTTTTTACATCTGAAATGTTTTTGAATCTCGGATGTTTTAAATCTCACATGTTACAAATCTCACATGTTTCAAATCTCACATGTTTATTTTGTTTTCTATGTTTTTTAATCTTGGATCTTGGAAGGTTTTATTTTTTTCATAACACTTAGTTTAATTTTGTATCTCGGATTTCTTTTTAGTCTTTGAGTTATCTTCACAGTTTTTTTTTTGTATCTCATAGTTTTTTTTCCTAAGTTTATTCTATTAAAAATATAAAAAAATAACAACAAAACTAAGTCTCGGAAAGTCTTTTTCCTAAGTTTATCTTCATAGTTTTTTTTCTAAGTTTATTCATTACAAAACTAAGTCTCGGAACAACTTTGAAACTTTTTTAAGTCCGAGTTTGTCAAGCAAAATAATTTTTTTACCAAGTTTGTTTGTTTTTTCTTTCTTTATTTTTGTTTTGTTCAAGTTTGTAGTTTTATTGAAATCTGAGCTATCTGATCTTATAAAACGTTATGAGTTGTTGAACTATGAGAATATTGATAGCAAAGAAAAATTCAAAATGATTGAAAAGGAAAGAGTTGATCTGTATGTCTGTATCAAAGAGCTTGATGATAAATTTCTCAAACGCAGACAAACAGATCAAACCGTTCACATGAACATGCCTAAGCAGACACGGCTTATCACTCTAAGGAAGGTATCGATTTTGAAAATCCAAAAACTCTTCGTAAAGTGTCGATGGTATTGCCTACTTTGTATGATTATAATTACATGAGATCGGGATACAAAGCTGTTTTTCATAGATCATCTGAGGATGCTTTGAATCAATAGGACCTTAACTGGCAAAACATATAGAATACCCAAACCTTCATGACCTATGAGCAACTGAATGAAAGTTATTCATCTAGAAAACCTATTTTAGATGATGACTGTATTCACACTTACTCAGAAGAGGAACTGAATGTTAAACCGGTGGCTCCCGTACCTCACCCATATGTTCCCACTTCTGTTATAGAACACAACATTGCTGTTTTAGAAAAGCAGTTGAAATAAAAACAAAAACTTTTGAATACCATGATGCTCTTATTGAGAATGTGGTAAAGTATGAGAGTGAAGTAATTGAATATGCAGCTCAAGCTATTCATTACAAAGGGATGTATCATGATATTTTAAATGCTTTCCAAAGCGACCCAAAACCCGAGCCTTCAGAAACCAACTTGAATGTTGAAAGAGAACTTAGGGAAGCGAAAGAGTTGTTTGAAAATGATACAGTCGTTTTTCTTAGAAAAGAAAACCAATTTGATGAGGCAAGAAGAGTGTTTTCAATACGTGAACAGAGTTTTAAAACAGACTCTAAGTTTTTTGAAAGTGAAAGAGATAAACTTCTCGACATAATCAAAGACTTAGAAAGTCAGATTTCAAAAGCCTCAAAAGTTTTTTTATCAGAACACAAATGCTCCTAAACAGAAACATCTTCTTGAGATCAAGAAGGGAAAAGAAAAGTTGGAAGTCCCAATCAAGATTTACAATGGTGAATCTTCTAAATCTGATTTCAAAAGAGTTGTAAGGAATTCAATATACTCTTACATTAAGAGTACAAGGAATTCCCAAAAGCTACAAAAGATTGGAAAATCCAACAACAAGCATAATTGGTTCTCTAGTCGTAACGAATCTGGCTTTTCGTCAAGTTCATATACTCATGTGAAAAATCATTTTGAGAATCAACTATTTCACTACCGTTCATTTATGCTTCCCATGTTATAATGAATAACAAAGTTGTAGTAGATGTTAATCAAAAGATTGCTTCATGTGATGCTTCGATGTCACATAAACCTGTT
Organism: Centrapalus pauciflorus; assembly: GCA_020465985.1. Classification (NCBI taxonomy): domain Eukaryota; kingdom Viridiplantae; phylum Streptophyta; class Magnoliopsida; order Asterales; family Asteraceae; genus Centrapalus; species Centrapalus pauciflorus. The sequence goes on along the minus strand of JAANYP010008942.1, from coordinate 222,658 downwards.
TTGAAATACTCGCTTAAGTAGTTATTTGATTTGTGTCCTACTAAACCTTGTCATTCTTCTCATGTAATATATGGTTGTGTCTCCAAAGCTAGGCATAAGCAAGTGAAACATCATGTTCATAGGTGTGAACAAAAAGGTCACACATTCACTCTCCGCTGGGTACCTAAACATGCCTTAAAGGAACCAAACTGGAAATGGTTGCCTATGGCAGAGAAGAAGGGAATAACTCAAAGATGGGTACCAAAAGTTAACCTGACTAGACCCAAATTACAATGGGTACCAAAAGTTACATGATTGTTGTAAGGTCTACCACTGCAAGATCTATCTAGACGCGAATCCGTGAACGAGTGCGGAATCCTCGTTGACGGTTAGACGGACAACTCTCAACCAACGGAAACACGGAGACTATTAGACGCTGAACGAACGACACACGAACGATCCTACGTACTAATTCTCTCCGAAACGGCACTCACCTAGCTGATAAACTCGAGATCGCCTCTTGCTCAATTCCTCACGAATTCTGCAAAAGTCTTCTAATCATTCGAGTCTATCCCTAATTATAGACCCTGATTCGAGTTTGTTGTGGGCCAACCTCGAATCTGGCCTAAGGCCCATTCGAATCTGTCCATCTGACAGACTCGAATCTAGCCTATTCGAATCTAAGGATACATTCGAATCTATCACAGATTCGAATGTCTTCCTTTACCTATTCGAATCTAGCCAATACACTTAAACACTTAAGTGATGAAACTTATGTTTTAACTTATGCTTGAGTTAATCTTTGACCTTTATGTTTGAACTTCTTGTAATACGTTACATCAAGTTCAAACACACAATCAATAACAGACAAACACATATTAAACATATATATCAAAATACTTGTTAATACTCAGAATATTACCTAAACCATAATGCAGATCGATTAGACTGCTATCGTCACACAGGGTGTACCAACAGACTCCCCCTTGACGATAGCTTCTAATTATTTACATTACATCAAATTTAAGTACTAGAGCTATATATACTACTACCTGCATATAATCCAGCATCTATACAAACTTTAACTACCTTTTGGAACTTCCTGGCTTCAGATCTCCATGGTTCAGTAAAGAAAATAGGCTGATCATGAAGCTTCTTCAGGTCGTCCTTCGATAGGTTTATCAAATGCAGTGGATCATATACCTTCAAAATGACCTGCTCGTCTTGATCTTCCATGATAGCTTCAGCAGTGTCAATCTCTAGGTACCACCACTTCATGTTGCTCAAAACGTTCTGTGGCATTGGTTTCATTGGGACTTTCTTTAGACACCTCACAGGTTTGTATTCCATCCTGGCCCATGGCCTACCTGTATGAGGATCTATTCTCGACTGATCCTCGACCCTCTTTCCGGTCCTTGGCTTGAGTCGCTCGAATTTCCCAGATCTTCCTTCTTTCCTTATGATTCTTGCCACAACCTCAGCGTACTGGTCATTACCTATATTAATTAATTCTTTCCAAGCAAGCTCCTTTACTTCAATCTTGGGCAGTGAGTTGAACGCCCTCAGTGTTCGCCTCAAGTATTGAAGGCCATCTCTTCTTTTTAAGATAAATAGCTGCAGTTCTTTGTCAAAGAACCAGCTTATAATCCCTCCAGCAAAATTTCCAGCACTTGGATTTCTCATCTTCTTCTTCATCTTCAGCTGATCTTTCTTTTCTTCCTTCTTGAACCAAAGATTTATCAAATCAGCTCTAGATGGCTCTTTCTCAGCCTCTTCAAGTTCTTTGTCTTCAACTGAGGCTACCTTGATGTAATCAATATCAATCACATTATGATTTTGGCTCTCATACAGTTCAGTGACTGGTTGTGAATTGATTATTACTTCATTAACATGATCGTCTTCATCATCTAGCACTTCATCATCCGATTTCCAGTCAACGACGTCATCTGGAATGAATTCACCTTCTTCTAATTCTTCAATATCATCTTCAAAATCAAATTCCATTAGCTCTTCTTCAATATCTTTCAGCGCATCTATCATGTCGCTATCTAAAGTCCTTGAAGAACCTGCTTCTCCTCCTGCTCCTCCTACTTCTCCTTCTGTACTAGGCTCCCCCTGAACTTGTGTAACTTGAGCTGCAGAAAAATCTACAGACTCAATCTCTTTGTTCGCACCGGGATCATCGCCTTCATTATCATCTCTTCTCTGCAATTCTTGATCTCGGCACGATGTCTCCCCCTGAGCCTGTAAATTTTTCATTAACTGCTCAATTAGGGAGCGCATCGACCTTATCTCAGCAGATTGATCACAAACAAAGGTTTTTAGCTCCACGTTCTCTTCCTGAACTTTTTCCACAATCTTCTTTAGATCGGCATTCTCCTTGTCAAGATTTGCATTATGAGTTTGAATCTCACCGATTGCCTTTGTTAGGCCTAAGATCTGGATATTTTGGAAGTCAACTCGAGCCTTTAACTGCTGAAACCTTTGATTGTCGGCGTATGAGGATGATGTTGATGGGATGGATTGAATTGGAGTTGGAATGATCGGCGATGGGATGTATGGTTCATCATGAGGTGGTGATGGTGGAATGGTGGTTTGAGGGTCCTGAGGTTGAGGAATTTCAGGTTGTTCTGTTGAAGCTGAAGAGGATCCTTGCATGAACCTGTGACGTTTGGCCCGTTGCCGTGTCACTAGATGAGAAACTTCTTCTTCTTCAAAATCGGACTCCTCCAATTCCCTGTCCACTCGTCTCCTAGAACCACCTTCATTTATAATCAATCGAGAACCATAAGTTCCAATTTGAACTTCAGGCACTGCAGACATTGACTCTGGAGCTTCAACTTCTATCTCCTCCATCTCTTCTGACTCAGTTGCTGAAGATGACAAAACGTTATCATCCTGCTCTGGCTCATAGTCCTCAACATCACGAAATATGTCATCTTCATCTCCAGGCGGACTAAGCAGCTCACCTACTAGTGCTGCTGCCACATCTTCATTTGCATTAGGACCAGAAGACCATATTTCCTCCAAAGTCTGAGCAATCTGCTCAGATTCGGGGACTGTTTCGTGAACGGCACTTGAAGTCCCTGCTTCTTGTGCTTGTGGTTGTTCGCTTGTAGTAGGCCTGGATGCCTGGATTTGACTCGCGGCTGGTCTTTGTCGGCGTCTTGGATCACGTGGACGCGCACGAGGCTGTTGTTGTTGTGGACGTTGCTGTTGTTGTTGCGGTTGTTGTTGTTGCTGTCGAGGCTGAACTTCTACTTCACCTGCCCAGTTGGCATTATCTGGTGCCACAAAGTTCCTGTCTAAAACAGCTCCAAACAACGGTCGCTCGACCGGAATAGCCAATCTTCCTCGATGTGAGGAACAATCAGCGAATATCCTTTTATCCATAATAGCTACGTTCTGAACGTCATTTGATGGCGGCAGATTTGGCAAGAAGTGCCTGATCAACATCATTATAAACCTCGGATATAGCAGAAACTGCTGATTTTCAGGAGCGGTTATTTGGTGCACAAACTCAGAAAAGAACATCTCCGAAAAGCTATATGGTCGATTGTAAACCATAGCGACTATCCCAGATTGAATTTTCGCAACTATATAATCGAATCCAGCTTTCTTCGGAGCGAAGCAAACCATAAAAACATGGGCTAAAAACCTCCATTGCCCAATTAAACCACTTTTCATGTATGACACCTTGGTCACATCAAGACTGTATCCCATTCTCTGGAAGGCCGCTTGCCTTATACTTAGAGGAAACTCTATCGGACCAGCTTCTTCTTCTTGTGTGCCCAACTGCAGCACTTGTCGTAACATATCTGCCGAGAAAACTAACGGCTGTCCCGCAATTCGAGTGCGTAATACTGTCGGTGTGACCGAGCAGTCTACCTGCAGATGGTCATAGAATTGACGAATATACGGTAATATGAGCTGAACATTATGGGATAGTGCAAATCCTATCCTAGATTCCACAAGAAATTCAAGCATCTGTCTGTATCCCTGCGCCTCAGGGAGGTCATGATCCGGATGAAGCACCATATTGTGCTTAGGAACAAACGCTCGAATAGCCATATCTGCACAATAAATAAAGCTGTTAGACTCATTAAAAATCAATAAACTTGTTTAAATTCAAATTTGTTTTATTTTGTACTTTATTAAATACAAAATCTAACACAATTAAATTTCCACAAGTTTAATAAAATTTAAATTAAACAAATTAAATAAAGTACAGATTCGAAAGTAACAGATTCGAAGTGTCCATATTCGAATGTAATGGACAGATTCGAAGAGTCCGTATTCGAGTCTAATGGACAGATTCGAATATCATGGTCATCTCGAATCTAATGATAGATTCGAGAAACCCATGAACAGATTCGAAAGTCCATGAACAGACTCGAACTCCCGTCGGCCAATGTTTCAACAAAAACCCAAGATTTTAACCATTTTGAACTTGGTAAATCACATACATTAGTTCAACTAGGTCCTAATCATTGATTTATGCTTTTAATTTGATCTTTTATTAGTCCAAACTTGGTAATTTAGCAAAAACCCTATTTTGACTCATAAAACTTCAAAAATCGACGATTTGTCCTGAAATTGTGTATAAAACTACTTGAAACTTGTACAATCAAGTTGATTATACCTAGATACAGTAATAGAATCGAACACACTAGCTTGAAACTCGACAAAATGTCGTTTAGTAGAGATACGGTAGACTCGAGAAAATAGATTCGAAATCGCCTGAATAGATTCGAGGAAGTAGAATCGAAAACAGTAAGAAATAAATGACTTCACTGTTAACCTATTTATACCACCTACCTTCGAGTCTAAGCATAGATTCGAATCTACTGACAGATTCGAAGTACTCCTTATTCGAGTCTGTCTTAGATTCGAAACCTCCAACACTTAGAAAAATTTCTAAAATTTTGAAATAACTTCAACCTTTTTTCAATCTTTTTCTACGGTATTGTGTAACAAGATAAACTATGCCAATTCTTTTACCCTAAGCACAAATATTTCACGCAATGTTTATTTTATCCAACTTTGAATGCACCCTCAGTAACTTTTGACCTTTTACCTAAGTAAAAATTAAACTAAACTAAACTAAAATAAAATAGAATAAACTAAGGTAAAAATAAAATAAAATAAAGTAAAGTAAAATAAAATTTTGACCAAAAATTTAATCTAGACTTAAGAAAAAAATTTACAATCTAAGCTAAATACTTAACAACATATTTTTGATGAGTATAGTCTAAGAAAGGTTCAATCAGATAGCGATGTCCGATACTAACTTTCAGTACTTAAACTTTCACACTTAGGAATTTTTTGAATTCCTTTTATTGTTTGTCGTGACATACCCTTTTAGCCGATTGTTGGTATTTTACCCTGTTAAACATTCTACATTTCGGAATATCCCTTGGCCTTTTTATTTATCAGGAAATTATCTTACGTGACTCAGACATAGAGATACTTTTATGATCAAGGCACACAGACAAAGATTCTAACTTGTTGGTATTTGCAAACTTTCTTTAAAAGACTAACATCGGACACAGGTCTGTATTCTCATACAACAAAGTGTCTTAGTTCGACTTAAGGTTTATTTTTAAAGTTAGCAGATAGCGGTGACAGGTCTGTACTGACGTACAACAAAGCGACATGTCTGCTAACCCGAATCTAAACAGAGACAACAGGTCTGTACTTACGTACAACAGAGTTGCATGTTTTCGACTCTCAGTTTTACATGATATTTCTATTCTTTCCATTTTCAGATGTATTTGATGTTGCCATACATCCCCAGAAAGTTTGCATACCTCATTTAGACTCAATGTTTGTATGTCTTGTACATAAAAATTAAGACCGATTGGTCGTACATCTAAGTTAGTGACACGCTTGACTTTTTCTAGAATATTTTATTAGCCTTGAGATTCCCTATATGTATTATGCCTACCAACACATCAAACTAAATAAAGTATAACACTTAGGATTTAGTTGCATTATGTGTGAAAGCCTAAATACTTAGAGTCTGTAACGACGGTGCTAATTTTCGTCACTTTGAACCTATGTATCTAAGACTTAACTCCTTTTCTGATATTCTCTTTTTTTTGTATTTTTGTAATTTTCTCTCTTTTTTCTTTTGTTTTTCATAAGAAAAAGCAGTAAAATAAGCTAACCTACTAACTTACTAAAAATAGAAACTTACTAAAAATAGAAACTTTCCTAAATTAGAAACTTACCTAAATTAGCAACTTACCTAAATTAGCAGACTACTGTAAAGAAAGAAATACTACTACTCTAAAAGAAAATAAACTTACTACTACTAAGGTCAAATTACTCTGGGTTGCGCATTCCATTCAGTTGAATTAAATACTCAAACCGTGACTTATCAAACGCTTTGGTAAATAAATCTGCATTATTATCTTCTGTTGCCACCTTTACCAGTTTGATTAAGTTCTTTTCAGCACAATCACGAATAAAATGATGCCTTATGTCTATGTGCTTTGTTTTACTGTGTTTAACTGGATTATTAGTTATAGCAATTGTAGATTGATTGTCTATCCTAATTGGAGTTTGAGTATAAGCCAAACCGTAATCCCGCAATTGTTGTTGTATCCACAGAACCTGTGAGCAGCAACTACCAGCAGCAACATACTCGGCCTCGCACGTTGACACGGCTACCGATGTTTGTTTCTTGCATTGCCAGGACACCAATCTCCCTCCTAGGAACTGACAACCTCCAGTCGTTGATTTGCGCGTCAAGCTGCATCCTCCGTAGTCCGAATCTGTGAACGCCTCCAACTCTAGATCTCCCTCCGCGTGATACCAAAGTCCCAGCTTCGGTTTCGACTTGAGGTATCGTAGAATCCGCTTCACAGCTTTCATATGCATCTCCTTCGGATTCGCTTGAAACCTAGCACAAATACAACAGCAAACATTAATGTCAGGTCTTGAAGCAGTTAAATACATAAGTGACCCAATCATGGCCCGATATAAAGTCGGATCCACATCGGAATCACTTTCAGTACCCGGCCCGAGATTGTGATTCACTTGAATCGGCGTGCTGAAATGGGCAGTCAACTTAGTTCCCTCCATCCCAAACCGTTCTAATATGTCATAGACATACTTAGTTTGATGGATAAACATTCCTTCCTTCTTTTGGTCAACTTGTAACCCTAAAAAGAAATTCAACTCCCCCATAGCACTCATCTCGAACTTAGACTTCATCACCTTCTCAAAATCTTTGCACATCTGTTCGTCTGATGATCCAAAAATGATATCATCTACGTACACTTGTACCAAGATAAAGTGATTTCCCTTTCTCTTAACAAATAGAGTACTATCTATCCTACCCCTCTCAAAGCCATTTTCTAACAGATGGTTGGATAGAGTTTCATACCACGCCCTAGGTGCCTGATGTAATCCATAAAGAGCCTTATCTAAGCGATATACTCTATCAGGATATTTAGGATCTGTAAATCCGGGCGGTTGTTCGACATACACCAACTCCTTCACTTTCCCATACAGGAAAGCACTCTTAACATCTAATTGATATACCTTAAAGCCCTTGAAGGAGGCAAAAGCTAAAAACAACCTAATTGCTTCTAACCTTGCTACTGGTGCAAAAACTTCGTTGTAATCGATTCCCTCCTCTTGGTTGAAACCCTTTACAACTAATCTCGCCTTGTTGCGCGTGACTATCCCCCGATCGTCTCTTTTGCACTTAAAAACCCATTTGGTTCCTATTGCAATCTCCCCTCGAGGTAACGGAACTAACTCCCACACTTCTAGTTTCCTAAATTGTGAAAGTTCTTCCTGCATCGCTTCAACCCAAGAGTTGTCCTTAAGTGCCATTTGCACATTTTTGGGCTCTACTTGCGATATGAAACACGAATATAGACATGTGTGATATGCCTCGGAGTCGTTTATCATCGACAACAACACAGTGTTGTTATTTACACTACTCCGAGTCCTCACACCCTCGTTAGGATTTCCTATGATGCTATCTATCGGATGGTTCTTGTTAATCCTAGAGGTCTCTATTTCATCAACCCTTAGATTATCTCCTAAGTTGGATCCTATTTCACCTAAAGGGGGAACAGGCTCAGCTTCTACATTTTCCTCCTCGCGGACATTTTCCTCAGAGTTGGAACTTGAAGCTTGAGTCTGATTCTCAGTGGTAGGTTCTTCTGGATTAGCAACTTCTGGAGACCCATCTACAGTCGCAGTAGGCTCGGACGTAGATTCGAACGTGGTCCTTGGAAAGATTTGGCCATCGTCGTTCAGATGCAACGTCGCCAAGTCCTTCTCGATTGTACCTGCATTATCATCCAAAGGAATGTTAAATGACTCAAATAACTTATCATAGTCAAATATCCATTCCGGACCAGTTTGGGGTTCATGTGTATAACTTGAGACTTCAATATTATACACAATCTCCACAGTACCAGTTGTTTTGTTAAACACCCGTTTGTTTGGTGAGTTTGGCACATAACCTAGGAAGTATCCTTCGTCAGCCTTTTCACCAAACTTCGGTTGATGTTTTGTACGCAGTAAAGTACATGGTACCCCAAACGGTTCGAATCCAGTTAAGTTAGGTGGCCGTTTATTCAAAATTTCATAGCATGTTTTGTTCAATGATTTGACTGTAAGGACTCGGTTTAAAATGTGGCACGCGGTATTCACTGCCTCCCCCCAAAACATGGTAGGAAGCTTTGAATCCGAAAGCATAGTCCTTGCAGCCTCAATCAATGTTCTGTTTTTACGTTCGGCCACCCCATTCTGTTGTGGTTCATATGGTGCACTGAATTGATGCACGATGCCCTTTGATAGGCAATATACACCAATTACAGAGTTTTTAAATTCAGTCCCATTATCACTACGAATATGTTTAACCCTTGTTCCGTAGGAGTTCTCCACTTGGTCTAAGAACCCGATGAGCTTTGCAGCCGTCTCGTCCTTCGTACCTAAAAAGAAAACCCATGAAAACCGTGAGTAATCGTCAGTGATAACTAAGCAAAACCAACTACCTCCTATACTCCTTTTGTTGATAGGGCCGAAAAGGTCCATATGCAACAAATCGAATGTCGAGGTTATGGAGTTCAGCTTCTTGGACTTGTGTGTCTTTTTATGTTGCTTGCCCTTCATGCACGGTAGACACTTGTCTTCAAACTGAAAGCTCTTCAGAGGCACACCTTGCACCAAACCATTCTTCGTTATGTAGTTCATTTTCCTTAGGTGCAAGTGAGCCATGCGTCTGTGCCACAAAACCGATTCCGTCTCCGAAGCTTTTGATAGTAAGCAGATCGGACCCATCGAATTATCTGGCTTGTTCATATCGAGCATGTACAAGTCATTCTTCCTTGGAGCCCGCATCAATATCCAATCTTCAGGTATCTTGAATCCCGGCTTTAGCACTAACGCCTCAGTGTCAGTAAATAACACCGAGTTCTTCTTATCACAGATTTGAGATACACTAATGAGATTATGAACCAGTTTATCAACGTGATAAACTTGATCCAATGTAATCGTCCCATTAGTGACTTCTCCAGTTCCAGTGATATTTCCACCCTTGTTACCCGCGAATGATACAAATCCCCTATTACCCCCCTTGAAGTCTGTGAGAAGACTTCGTTCCCCCGTCATGTGCCTGGAGCAACCACTGTCGACGAACCACTTGTTGTTTGGACCGGTAGTTATCTCCTGCACATGAAAGAAAATAGGTTAGTTATCACGGGGAACCCAAGCCATGACTGACTTGGTAATACCATTCTCGTCCACATACGTGAACTCTTTCAAGTACCCATCTCGCCTTTCAGGTGACTTGGGTCCTTTGAACTGAATTCTGTTGTGGTGCCGAGTGATTTAGATTCACTCTTTGCCTTTGAGTAGGCATTTGTTGTGGTGCTCTAGAATAACTCTTATTGTACTGCATTTCAGACTGTGATCCCTGAGCTCTTACCGGAACATAATGTCTAACGGGAGTATGTGACCTAACTGGAGTGTGTGACCTGCTAGGTGTGGTGCTCCTATAGACTTGTTGAGGTGCTGACCTAGATTGATTAATGACACGATTCGGTGAATTTGTCCTAACCACTTCTTTTGGTCCAACCTTAACCGGTGTTTGTTTCACAACAGGTTTTGGTGCGGCCTGCACAGTTTTCTCGGTACTCTGAGAACTACTCGTGCTCGCCACACTTGTTGAGGGCTTAATAGGTGTTGGGTTCACTGTCTTAGGGGTAACATCTGCTTTCCTATTTGGACAGTGAGAAGCAACATGCCCTTTCTCGTGACATCTAAAGCAAGACATCTTATCCATGGACTTTTTGGTTGGTCCCTTAGATCTAGGTGTCTCACTAGTGTCTACATCCTTTGGTACATCTACAGTGTCTGTCTCTTCGACCTGGTCAGCCCATGAAATTTTCTGTTTTCCTGCAGGTGTTTCACTGGAGGAAGACACAAATTTCACTTTCTTGACCTTGACGGTTGAGTCAGTCACCTTAGGTGTATTTTCAACTGTAGGCTCAGGTGTCGGTTCAGGTAGGTCCTCTAAGTCTACTGAGTTGTCAGTTTTCTCCTGAGGCTGAGGCACATAGTTTGCATTGAAAGGTGGAGGAATTTCGTGAAAACCTAGGCCTACAGGCTTCTTAGACTGTCTTTGGGCATCTAAGACTTTTCCTAGGTTTAGGCTCGAATTCCTAAACTTTTCCAGCTTGCTATTTGCCTCTGCTACCTTAACCTTGGTCTCGGCTAGCTCTATGTCCTTATCTTTCAGACTTTTGGTCAAGGCCTCTACGTGCTCATACATAAGCTCTATCCTAACACACTGCTCACTCAGTTTGTCTTTTAGAACTATTACGTCTTGAGCATCAGCCTTAAGCTTTTCTTTTAAATCTTGTTTTATATCATTTAGGCTAGCGTTTTCAATTTTTAAATTTTCATTTTGAGCAGCTATGGTCTTATGTGAGTCTAAAACTAGATTTAACCTTTCGTTAGAACTAACACATAAAGCACATAATTCACGAAATAGAGAATAAGAAAGACTAACCTTAGAGTTATCAGATTCCACGTTGGCCATCTGAGCAGCAAACTCCAGCACGGTCTGATCATTCGCTTTCTCTACCCACATCGGACTGCTGTCCCGTGTGGTCTGCTCATCCACATCACAACCATTCTCCGTAACTTCCGCCATGAAGGCTCTAGCATTGGACTCAGGATGTGAACTCCAGTCATAGGTACCATCTAGCTGTCTGTCAGAAGTGACATTGGATATTAGACCCGCTAGATTGGCTTGACCAGATGAGGAACTCGGAAGGTATCTCTGTTGGGACTGATTTTGGTACTGTCCTTGATGCTGACTCTGTCCTTGGTATGATTCTACCTTCGGTCTTTGACACTCCCTGGCGAAGTGTCCCAATCCCTGACAGTTGTAGCATTTGACCTTAGACTTATCAAATCCTATCCATTTGTTGTTCATTTGCAGATTCCTCCCAGTTCGCTTAATGAATCTTTTAACCCTCTGGGTCACCATGGCCAGTTGCCATTTAAGATCCATTTCCTCTAAGTCATCAGGGTCGACCTGATCGTAATCTTCATCCCAAAGAGCCGGATCATTGATCTTCCCTTGAACACAATTTCCATAAGCGGCCACAAACGAAGCAAGTAGATTCAAATGCTCTTCCGCGGACTTTGCGCTCATCGGCATCTTCGAATAGCTCTGACTGGTTGATGCATGTTGGACTTGAGGTTGCGGTTCTTCCGATCTTCCTAACCCTAAGAACGCGCGATTTAGTGAGTCTTCGGACTCTGGTGGCGATGACGTTTCTCCGGTGAAAAACGCTGTAGCACTCTTCGGTTCAGCTGTCACTGATGATTTAGATGTCTTTCCAAAATACATAGCCGGATTCTGGACTTGCTCGTAATCAGTCTCAGCCTTAATCATCTCGAAGTGATATGCCCTCAACGTTCCCACGATGTCATCAAGTGATTGAGCATAATATTTGTCTTCATTAAGCTTAATCATTGCCACGTACATAGCCCATTTGGCTGGTAGAGCATCAAGAAGCTTGTTGTTCTTGTCAGTGTCAGAATACTCAATGCCATGACTTTCAAGCTCTGTTATCAGATGATAGAACCGTGTGATAATATCATCTAACTGTTCATCCTTAAGAGCCTTGAAAATCGCAAACTGTTGGGTCAACAGCTCTGTACGCTTTCTACGTACCCGTGGATTACCTTCACACCTTTTCTGGAGAGATTCCCAAAGTTCCTTCGATGTCCTTTGAGTCCGAAATGTGTGCAAGATATCTGGAGGTAAAGCCATACGGATAATTGAGAAAGCCTTGTTTTCAGCTTCAAATAGTTTCTTGTCATCCTCTTTCATCATTTGGTATGACAAAACCTTTTGACGGCCTTCTACTTCAGATACTGGTGGAATGTACCCTTCATCTATGCACACCCACATGCGCATATCGTTGAATCGTACAAAATCCGTAAATCTGTCCTTCCACCAGTAATAGTCCTCAACTTTCATCAGCTTTGGCGGTGCATTTGCCTTCCCAACTTCGTGATCCATCTCAAGGAATTTCTGAAGGTTTGACATCTTTTCTGAAAGAAATTGAATTTGAACTTAATTTAATACGTTACATCAAGTTCAAACACACAATCAATAACAGACAAACACATATTAAACATATATATCAAAATACTTGTTAATACTCAGAATATTACCTAAACCATAATGCAGATCGATTAGACTGCTATCGTCACACAGGGTGTACCAACAATTGTTATGCAGGTTATTGGCTCCTGTTCATTTCAGTTCAGGACCCCTGCTTAAAAAATGGCTCCTGTTCAATTCAGTTCAGGACCCATTCTTTAAAAAGATGGTTTCTGTGCACTTCAGTTTAGAACCCGGGGATCAATGTTATGGTTTCTACTTACTTCAGAGTAGAACTCAGTCTTTAGTTAGATATAGTGCTACAGTGTTTCTGAAACTCCCATCCTGACGTGCATATCAGAATTTCTATTCAACGTCACCGGCGAAACGACAACAGGGAACATAGATTTCTTACTTTTCTTTTGCTTCTACCTTCTGTTGACTGATATGTGTTCTTATTTGCAGGGGGAGTTTGCATCTATGCATTATCGAAGAAAATTTCCTTGTCTTTTCACTCTTTAAGTATGCAAATCTTTTAAAGAAAACATTTTTTGTGCATACTTGTAGGGGGAGTGTTTTGATAAAGTTTTTTCTGTCTACCCTTAGTGATGCAAACTGTTTTGAATTTTATCTCGTCATCATTTAAGGGGGAGTAAATTTTTCTTGGGGTATCATTCTGAGGAGATTAGTCGAAATTCAGTCCTATCTGAATCACATTTCATTCTTATACTTCATTCAGATCATTCTTTTCATTCCTAGATATTTCAATTTCCTTGAATCATGAATCTCATTCAAATCAGAATCTTTCGTTCATTCTGAATTAACTAATTCTGATTTCTTCTGATTCTCTCACTCGTCTCCATTCCCTTCTTATTCATTTCACCGAGTTCATTCTCATAATGCCAAAGTAGCTCTTCCGAGCATTCTATGCTAGCTCCAATTCCAAGAACTCAAAGTTCAGCATCTTTGATAACATCTGCTAACTCTAGTGCACCACATGAGCGTATAGGCATATACATCACTCCTATCGTGTACCCAGAACCGGATAACCTACCCATGGAGTAATCCTTCTTATAGATGAGAGGTAAGGGTCTTATAGATCTAGTTAAGAAGGATCAAACACAGTGGGGTGTTGATCGGGTCGAGCAGAGGTAAAATTGAAATAAGAGGGGTTTTAATGAAAGGAGATGGGGGTGCACCAAATCATTCTGATTAAAGTGAGTCGGAGGGAGCTTTAGTTGAGAAAAATGATATTGAGAGCTTGAGGGGAGAGACAGGATTAAAAGAAAAGAAAATCCTATCCACACTCAAATAGTTGGGTTCCTACATATGCTATCGAATCTTATTCGTTGAGATTTGGTATTGAAGAAGACGTCATGGACCCAGTGAAGGAAGCACAAAACCCCTCCTAGCTACACAGTTGCTTCTCAAAAGCTAATGTTTCATTTCTCACAGAGATTAACATCATATTCTATCGATTTCTCATTTGGAGCTAATTGATATTGAAACAGGAAATATCCGCTCCAGTTTCCGAATTTTTTTGATTGCACATTTTGTCTAGAGCTTATTGATTATACACCTCTTACGACACTTATTGAGTCATGTCTGTGTGACAAAATTTTCTTGTCTATTGTGACAAAGTCGGAACAACTATAGTGGTGCTTACTCTAAGTATTCACGATGATTAGTTGGAAATCCTACTAGTGTTAACATCAATCCAATGCTAAACGTAGGTCACATAGTTTTTTTTTTACTATTGTGTCAACTGGAAACCTAAGTGGTCCTGGTTGTTATTTTTCCCTCTAATTTGGTTATAATGTCACAGGTTGAAAAGCCTAACGACATTTTGTGATGATAAAGAGCAGGTATACACATTCTGAGGGGGAGTAAGCTACTTGCCAATAATACCTGAAAGGTATACATGATAATCAAGATTCTCTTAATCATCATGAGGGGAGATTACTAGAAGCATAAAAGTTTAAGGAGATGATGAAAGATATTCAGGGGGAGCAAAGCTAATCTGAAGGATTCTATGTTCGATTGAAGAATCTAGGGGGAGAGAGATATCAGAGAAAAGCTTCAAAAAATTCAAAGTTTCAAAGCTTCAAGTTTTCCAAGTTAAAGCTTAAAAGATGAACCTGTAAGCTGTCCAAGTCTAAAGTAAAGATCATTAAAAGGGAATATTGTTCATCAGAATATAAAGCTTTTCTTGAAGGATCCAGACTAGATCACAAAGGGGGAGATTGTTAGACTTATTTTATTGTAATCAAGTCTAGGGTTCATTATGTAATAATTTAATATTTATGCTCATATTTTGTAAAGGCTATTAGTTGAGTCCATGAGCTTGGCCTATTAGGGTTTTAGTATTTAAAGGGTCTCTTAGGGTTTTGTGTGTGAACTAAAGGTAACTAAAGGTAGCAAAAGGTGAAAGGGAGTGTAGCCGTCTTGCTTGATAGAGAAAAAAAACATTTGTTCATCATTGTTCATCATTCAAGGTTTAATCTAATTATTTGGCTACATTTAAATTGTTTCATCTTGTTCGATCTTATCGTTTATTTTTTATTATTTGGGACTAACAGAAGGTAAATGTACGTTTAACATAAAAAAAATAGAAGTTAATATGTAAACTTAAAGGTAAAATTTTATTCACGGTTGACTTCCATAAATTTTAAAACACAAATTTAGTCATCCTCTAGATTTATATGAGTTATGTTTGTAGGTCTGAGTTGTTTGTAGAATTCTAAACGTGACTTATACATACGTTCCCATCCAACAACTATCGGAGTTTTGTTTCGGATCCATAAAGCCGCAATAGTAGGCATTGGGTATTGTCCATCTAAGTGCACCAATGGTATACATTCACCTGCTTTAACATACAAGTGGTTCTTAATAATTAAGGAATGTTTTTTAAAATAATATTCATGTATAGTTGAGTATACTAAGATGAACTCAAGTAGCCTAAATCATGCATGTGCATGGTAACCCACAACTATAACGAAGTTTACAACCGCAACCCAAAGAGTGTTGAAGTCATCTCAAACGTTGAAGTTCTCCAAATAGTATATCTAGAGCTTCTAATGATACAAAACCTCTAATAATCTGAAGCACAGTATGTTGTGCTCATGTTTACAGACAATGTCAATCCTTCCAAAACTTTGTTTTATCGATGTATCAACAAAGTAATCGTTTGGCTGCAATAAAAACTTGTTGGCATGCATTCATTAAAGTCAAATCTCCATCTGTGACTATAACTCGAGGGTGCATGCACTTATCTTGTACTAACTTCAAACATGTTAATACCCAATTATAACTTTCATCTCGCTCGTTAAATAAACAAACAAACATACATATAATAATAATAATAATAATAATAATAATAATAATAATAATAATAATAATAATAATAATAACAACAACAACCTGCATTTGAGTTTTTCCGTCATTTTGGGACGAGCTAATCTTCTGTCGTGCAATATGAATGATTTTTGGTGATGAAACATAATTAAACATCTTGATTCTTCAATGTTGATAGTATGTTACGTGGTGTTACATTCTTACTCGTCAAGTTCTCAACAAAAACTTATGTCATTTTCCTTCAACCTCTTTACATAAGGATGTCCCTCCATATATGTTGAAGGCTTGTGATTATGTTGAGCACATTTCACCCACAATTTCCAACCACCATATTGTTTTAAACATGACCCAACCAAATGAAATGGACAATTAATCTTTTTAGTGCCAGAACTTTTAGTCGTTGTTTCTTTCGATTTGTATTCACAGCCGATATCACATATAAGTATGACATATTTAACCACACCATGTGGGTTTGATTTTGATCTTTGTGTGACAATAACAAAACCTTGAGTGAATGCGGTGTTTTGCAACCATCTGACAAGCTCTTCACGAATCTCGAACACCTACAAATCATTTGTGTTAACATAAAAAGTAAAAAAAAAATTAAAATAATAACATAAGTGGTAAAGAAATAAGAATTGAAATAAGAACATAATGTAATTATTATACCTGATGACGTCTCCATTGTCAATATACCTTCATATGTAAATAAACAAAATATGAGTTCTCCATATGTAAATACACATTCATATGTAAATACACATGTTAAAATAAAATTTTAATAAATAATTTTGAGTTCAACTCAAAAAGATATGAAATAAAGAAATATATAAAACAAACCATATTAATGTTTTTAGTACCAGAACTTTTAGTTATTGTTTCTTTGATTTGTATTCACGACCGAGATCACATATAAGTGTGATATATTTAACCACACAATGTGAGTTTGATTTTGATCTTCGTGTGACAATAACAAAACCTTGAGCGAATGCGATGTTTTGCACCCATCCGACAAGCTCTTCACAAGTCTTGAACACTGATGCAGCGTAGAAAATAGAAAACCAAAGATAATCCGTTGATTCCACGAATACCCGGAAGATCTTAACCAAACTCACGTTGATTCACAGGAATACCGCGAATTTGGCCTTCAAAATTGGTTCACACAAGAACACAAATTTGGGAGAGAAAACTCAAGTTTCATCAAAATTGCAAGTAACCATCCAAGTTCATACATTACAATGTTAAAAAGAAGCAGAAAAACATAAACGGGCCAAAATGATAATGGGCCAAACACACGGGCCGAAAAACTAAAGCCCAAACTGAAAGAAAAATAAAAAAATGCAAATTAAGTAGTCTTCGGGGCCTTTTTGGGCGAAAAGCACGGCGGTTTGCCAACACGTCGGGCCTGTCCATGCGGTCGTTTTGATATATTATAAGCCCAAATCGGATACCCGAGGCCCAAGTTATGGCCATTTTAGTGAGCCAATGTGGTCATGGGCCTCCAAGTATTCTAAGGCCCGGTCTTCTGCATCATTCCCCCCTGAATAGACAAAATTCGTCCTCGAATCTGCAACAGCATCATCTTCAGAAGAGTCTCCATGAAAAGGCACCAAATGCTTAACATTGAACACGTCTGAACAGCGAATGTGACTTGGCAGCTTCAAACGATAAGCATTAGGGTTGATCTTCTCCAAAATCTCCACTGGTCCAATCTTGTTTGCTGACAGTTTGTTGTATTCACCCACCGGGAAACGGTCCTTAGTCAAAACTGCCCAAACAAAGTCACCGACCTCAAAGTTGACATGCCTACGCCTTTGATCCGCATCTTGTTTGTACTTGGCGTTAGCCCGAACCAAGTTATCATGCACAGCTTTATGAACCTCATGTAACCCAACAACGAAATCCTGCACTTTCTTTGGAACGGAACCTGAAACAGGGAGAGTCAGTAAATCCAATGGGCCTCGAGGCTGGGCCGAATACACCACTGCAAATGGGCTAAAACCAGTGCTTCTGTTAACAGCATGATTATGAGCAAATTCAGCCTGACAAAGCTTTTGATCCCATGCCTTCACATGATCACCCACCAAACATCTCAAAAGGTTTCCAAGGGACCGATTCACCACTTCAGTTTGCCCATCTGTTTGAGGATGATAGGCACTGCTGAAGTTGAGCTGCGTGTTGACCATTTTCCACAAACTGCGCCAAAAGTGATTCAAAAAACGAGTGTCCCGATCTAAAACAATAGAGGATGGCAATCCATGCAGACGATATACCTCCCGAAAGAATAACAAAGCCACATTAACTGCATCTGTCGTCTTCTTGCATGGTATAAAGTGAACCATCTTCGAAAAACGATCGACAACAACAAAGATAGAATCATTACCACGCTGAGTACGAGGCAACCCCAACACAAAGTCCATGCTGACGTCCACCCAAGGCTGTGAAGGGACAGGCAACGGCATATAGAGTCCAGCATTGGTGGCTGTTCCCTTGGAAGTCTGACAGATCCTACACCTTTTAACAAACCGGTCGACCTCTTTCCGAATAGTAGGCCAGAAATAGGAAGACTGCACCAACTGCAAAGTACGATCCCGGCCCACATGCCCTTCACCATGTAACTCCCTGATAATGCGTAAACGAAGACTGGAATCAGGAATACACAATTGGTTCCCCTTGAAAAGAAAACCATCATGCACAACAAAATCTGATATTTTTCCAGAGCTGATATCCTGCAAAATAACAGAGAAGTATGGATCAACTGTTAGCTGCTCCATGATGGAGTCAAGCCCCAGTACACCAACCCGCATAGACACTAGCAGATTGCTCCTCCTACTCAATGCATCTGCCACCCGATTCGACACCCCAGATTTATGCTTCACCACAAAAGTAAACTTCTCCAAAAATGCCATCCACCTAGCATGCTTGTGTGAAACCTTATCTTGGCTACGAATATGCCTCAAAGAGTCATGATCTGTGTACAACACAAATTCCTTGTGAAACAGGTAGTGTCGCCAATGTTTAACAGCTTGAACCACAGCATAGAATTCTACATCATAAGTACTATAACGCAGCTTTGCTCCTGTCAACTTCTCACTGAAATAAGCTATGGGTCTCCCCCCTTGGCTCAAAACACCCCCCAATGCCCACATGGGAAGCATCTGTGTGTAACTCAAACACCCGTGAGAAGTCAGGTAACACTAGCAATGGGGCTGATGTAAGTCGCTCTTTGATCAACTGAAAAGCAGAGTCGGCCCCCTCAGTCCAAGTAAAGGACTTCCCTTTCATACAATCAGTCACTGGTGCCATGATGGAACTGAAGTGTGGTATGAACCTCCTGTAAAAAGATGTAAGACAATGAAAGCTTCTCACCTCAGTTATTGACCTGGGAGTTGGCCAATGCCTCACAGCATCAACCTTGGACTCATCCACCTGTATACCCTCCCCATAAACAACATACCCCAAAAACAGCACCTTAGGTACCATAAACACACACTTCTTCTCAGCTGCATACAAACTATCCCTACGAAGTAAGGTCAAAACCTGCCGCACATGACCCACATGCTCATCAAAGCTAGCACTGTATATAAGGATATCATCAAAATAAACAACCACAAATCTACCAATATAAGGTCTAAACAACTGGTTCATCACTCGCATAAATGTACTAGGAGCTTTCGGCAAACCAAAAGGCATAACCAACCATTCATACAACCCTTCACGAGTCTTAAATGCTGTTTTCCACTCATCACCAAGCCTAAGCCTTATCTGATAGTACCCACTCTTTAAATCCAGTTTAGTGAACACAGAAGCACCACTAAGTTGATCAAGTAAATCATCAAGTCTAGGAATAGGAAAACGATACCTCACTGTGATCTTGTTGATGGCACGACTATCAACACACATACGCCATGTCCCATCTTTCTTGGGAGTTAACAAAGCAGGGACAGCACAAGGACTCATACTCTCCCTGACATGTCCTTTGGAAACCAACTCCTTAACCTGTCGGCGCAACTCCTCATGTTCGGTAGGACTCATCCTGTAGTGAGGTCTATTGGGCAACTGGGCACCTGGTTCCAAATCAATGTGATGCTGGATGTCACGTAGAGGTGGCAAACCATCAGGGAGCTCTGCTGGAAACACATCATGAAACTCATCAAGTAAAGGGACCATAGCATCGGGAACTGCAACCTCCCCAACTATCTCTTTCCCTATCAACACAAACACATTATCTGTCTCACTCAATTCATCCTCAAATTGAGCAAGGGTCAAGAGGGTTCCCGAGGGCTTCGTGACCAACTCCTTCGGCTTATTAGGAACCAAAGTTATCTTCACCCCACCAAACAGGAAACTATAAGTATTGGTCCGCCCCTTATGTTCAATCTCACGGTCATACTCCCATGGCCTACCCAACAGTAAGTGAAAAGCATCCATAACAACAACATCACACCATACATTGTCCTTATAAGTTTTACCAACAGAAAATGAAACAAGAGCTCGTTTAGACACTGTTACCTCACCACCTTTCTTCAACCACTGAAGCTTGTAGGGCTTGGGGTGACTTTCTGTTTTCAAGGACAACTTTTGAACTGCTTCTTCAGACACCAGATTATCACAACTCCCTGAATCAATGACAAAAGTGCAAACCCTACCCAAGATGGTACACGTGGACTGGAAAATGTTGTGCTTTAGCCAATCCTCATCAGTAGCTTTTGGAGTGAAACAAGAACGCCTCACCACCAGATTCACACCCACATCTCCAGACACATATTCTTCCTCCTGCTCAACTTCCTCATCATACATTGGACCCCCATCATAACCATCATTCTCTTCCTGCCCCCAATCCTCCTCAGCGAACATGGTCCTTTTGCCAGCCCTTTTACACTCGGACTGTCGATGGCCAAGTTCACCACATGTAAAACACTTAAGTCCCCCGCTACCTATACCCCGTGAAGTCGAACCAGCACTAACACCCCCTGGTCTCGGTTGATTAGGCACCGAGCGTGGTGTTACAACTCCCGATCTAGAATTTCCCCCACCAAAACCAGTGGAAGTCGAACCAACTCCCCGACGGTTTTGCTTCTCCAAAACCAGCGCCCTTTGGTATGCATCAGAAACGGATACCGGATCAAAGAGATTCACTGAGTCCATAATCTGAACCCTTAATCCGCCAGTATAGCGGGCAACAAGTTGTTCTTCCGTCTCTTGAATATCATTCCAAGAGATCAACTGGTAGAACTCAGTCGTGTAATCATCCACCGATCGTGCCCCTTGTCGCAAATTCTGGAGCCTTTGGTACATCAACCGCTAAAAATTATGGGGTAGAAAGTTGGACCGTAGTGACTTTTTCATCTTCCTCCATGTCTCGATCTTCGGTTTCCCAAGCCTGGTTCGAGTTAACTTCAATTGTTGCCACCACGCAGAAGCCCTACCACGAAGTCTTGTGGCGATCAAAGAAACCCTTTTGTTTTCCGGCACCCCTTTAAATTCAAAAACCTCTTCCACGGTAGCCAACCAGTCAATAAAACCCTCTGGATTCACACTAACCCCATCGAATTCTGGGATATCAATCTTCATTCCAGCCTCCCAACGCCTGTTATCATCCCTACGATGATTGTTCCTCGGCCGCCCCTCCGATTCATCATCGGAAGACGAACGGTCACCTGCAAACGGATTAACTCCTTCATCATCGTGACCATGATTCATCATTTCCGCCATCCGATCGGTCAGTTGATCGACCATCTGATCCAATCGCTGGTCCATCCGTGCCATAAGTCGCTCCTCCATCTCCACTTCGTGCACTGGTCTCTGTCTTCGTGGAGGCATTTCGAACAGGATGTTCGGCTCTGATACCAACTGATGTAGCGTAGAAAATAGAAAACCAAAGATAATCCGTTGATTCCACGAATACCCGGAGGATCTTAACCAAACTCACGTTGATTCACAGGAATACCGCGAATTTGGCCTTCAAAATTGGTTCACACAAGAACACAAATTTGGGAGAGAAAACTCAAGTTTCATCAAAATTGCAAGTAACCATCCAAGTTCATACATTACAATGTTAAAAAGAAGCAGAAAAACATAAACGGGCCAAAATGATAATGGGCCAAACACACGGGCCAAAAAACTAAAGCCCAAACTGAAAGAAAAATAAAAAAATGCAAATTAAGTAGTCTTCGGGGCCTTTTTGGGCGAAAAGCACGGCGGTTTGCCAACACGTCGGGCCTGTCCATGCGGTCGTTTTGATATATTATAAGCCCAAATCGGATACCCGAGGCCCAAGTTATGGCCATTTTAGTGAGCCAATGTGGTCATGGGCCTCCAAGTATTCTAAGGCCCGGTCTTCTGCATCAAACACCTACACATTATTTGTGTTAACAAAAAAAGTAAAAAATAAAATAAAATAATAACATAAGCGGTAAAGAAATAAAAATTGAAATGATAACATAATGTAATTATTATACCTAATCAGTGTAAAATACTGATGTAGTACTAGACGTCTCCATTGTAAATATACATTGTTATGTAAATAAACAAAATATGAGTTCTCCATTGTAAATATACATTCATATGTAAATAAACATCTTACAATCAAAATTTTAATAAATAATTTTGAGTTCAACTTAAAAAAGATATGAAAAAAGAAATAATATAAAACAAACCAGATGATTTTATAAATAGTTAAATTTATTAGTCACGTACATAGAGAATAAACATCAAGTATACAAATGGCCTGACATTTGTATGGGGTGAACATTTGTATCAATCCTTTGTAGGCAAAATCCATAATCACAGCCCTGGTTTACAGAGGCGTAGCTATATATGGCCACCACACGCACACACAGGGAGGTTTCATTACTTTTGTGCATCGAGACACAAAAGAACCTCCACTGTCACTTGGATGAAAAGAGTGTGTGGGTTAGATCAAATGGCAAAAGGGTAATTAAATAGAGAGTTTTATGCATCAAGTGCACATAATGAAATTCGTGGAGGGGTAAAACAGGAATTATGCAATCCTCATTTAATTATTACACTTCCAAAATAATACAAATTCGAAAAAATGATAAAGATTCTGATGCATCGTTGTTGTTCATTCTTTGTGTTCATCATCTCCATCCATTATCTTCATGTTTATCATCTTCGTATTTAACGTGATGCATCGTTCATCCAAAAACCTTAATTTAACGTGATGCATCAATGTGTTCATCCAAATACCTTAATTTAACGCGATGCAACAACGTGTTCATCCAAACACCTTAATTTAACGTGATGCATCGTTCATTCAAACATTAATCGTTCATCGTTCCAACAAACATTCATACCTTCCAAAATGCATCTCTTCATCATATCCAAAATACATATCTTCATCAAAAAATCCAAAATACATCTCTTCATCATAAATCCAAAAAATCCAAAATCCAAAATGCATCGTTTCATCATAAATCCAAAATGCATATCATCATCATAAATCCAAAATCCAAAATGCATATATTCATCAAACAAAATCATATATGTTCATATCTTCATCAATAAACATTTTGGTAGTTTACAAATAATTTGACCTGCCTTTTAGGGGACGACTTTGTTGATTCATCGAAAGTCGAACGGAAATGGAAACAATATGAATAGAAGGGAATCAAAACATCACTATGTTTTTAATGGAAATAACCTCATTAATGATTCATTGGGATCACAGAATTTAAATTGTATTTACAGTATCACTGAGTGCGCACGGAGAATGCATCCAAGACCAGCTTTCTGTGTAAGCTTTTCATGAATCCGTAGGCATTGGTCACAGGTGGGGCGGTCCCCTGTAGACAACCCTCTATACAAATTCCTGTCAAATTATTAAAACGTGGTGAGCGAGGTGTACCGACGGCGACGGTGCTGCAGCGGCCGAGAGAAAGAGATGACGATGGTGGGATGGTGGTGCAACGGCCGAGAGAGAGATGATGATGGTCAGATGTTGAGAGAGAGACAGAGGCGGTGGTTGTTTGGTGGCCGGTTGTGGTGATCGACCAAGATAGAGGGAGAGGGAGAGTGGGAGAGAAAGGTGATGGTGGTTCGGTGGCCGCCAGTGGGAGAGAAAGGCGGTGGTGGTTCGGTGGCCGCCGGTGGTCCTAAGAGGCCGAGAGAGAGAGAAAGAGAGAGGGGATAATGGGGAAGTTGTTAATGTGGGATTTTAATTCATAAATTAACTCCTAATTATCTTTTAATGATTTTTAAAATTAATTAATTTCATATATTTAATCCCAAAATGTCCTTTGTGCACCTTTGTTAGATTATCTGATGCACAAAAGTGCCTCGAGGTGCCCCGATGCATAAAAGTTCTTAATTGAACCTCAATATATATATATATATATATATATATATATATATAGCGTACCTGAGATTACAACGTATTGTAATGTGAATGATCATTCACATATATTTTTTTAATTGACATGTATAAGACAACATTATAATATTTTTTTTCAAAAGAAGCAACATCATAAATCTTGTGAATGGTAAAAAAAAAAAAGATCATATGAATGGTGTGAATGATTATTCACTTGGATACCCATTCACATAAATATGTATTGAGCATTCACATAATTTTTAAGGACACAGAAAGTGTGAATCCATGTGAAATTCATATATCATGTGTATAACATTAAATTAACCATGGTTATGTTAAAAAAAAAATAAAAAAGTTTTTTAAGGTTGGTACCTTCGGGTGCACTTGATTTCGAGAGGTACTTGTTTGAACCTGACTCTATATGAATACACACACACAGATATATATATATATATATATATATATATATATATATATATATATATATATATATATATATATATATATATATAATTTCGACCAATTCAAAATAACTTTTATCTCATTAAGTTTTAAATTATCATTTTATGTATATTTACCATTGGTTCAAGTATCAAACATGATATTTAAATTGAGAGTATGTTCTCAATTTCTCATTACAAAGTGTCTTATATTCTTCTTTACTTTTACCGTTACATTTTATATCATTCATATTATTATGTTTATTTACTAAAAGTTAAACTTGATTCAACCATAAATTGAATGTGGAGTCTGCATAACAATGCTTATTAACTATATGTTTTTTAAATGATTTTTTAGATGTAAGAAAGTGTGGAATTTGCAAGCAATTAATGTAAAATTTTATATTAATTTTATTGTATTATGTTTTTGGCATTTTGGTATTTGTTGATTTATACCAACAAATTTGGCCCACCCTAATATAAAATTCTGGCTATACCATTGTCTGTTTACAAACGAAATTGATACCAAACCACCAGATAAAACAAGAACCCCTTTTTATAGACAAAATCCATATATATTTTGCCAAGTTTATCAAACAGAACAAGCCATAATCACAACCCCAGTTTACCACAAAATTGATACTAACCCAATGCTCCACATCAGAAAAGATAGCCTAACAAGTATAATATACATACGTACTTCACATCAAACCGAGTCTTTTTAGGCAAAAATCAAGGGTTTTAACTACAAATCGATGTATACCTGACACTAGAACAAGGCAAGACCGAGGAAGCAGATGGTCGGCGACTCAGCTGGGGCGGCGCGGACAGCGGAGGAGTCGTCGGAGTCGATGCTGCAGGGGCGGTCGACGCACAGGTTGGGGGTGAAGATGAAAGAAACGACTGTAGAGATCATTCACCAGAAAAGGTTGCTCATTTCTCTCTCCACCAGACGCTTCCGTAACTTAATTGGGTATCTGATTTATACACGTTTATTGTTTTATATTGATTTAATTTTGATTAACTTTGATATATATATATATATGGGTTCATTGTTTTACTTAATTATGATATCATTTATTATAATTGTAGTTTTCAATATGTTGACTGTATTGAGAATGTGGAGTCATATTAAGAAAAATTATGATTGATTTATTATACACTAGTTTTTATAGACATATATTTATTAAGGGTGTCCCTTTAGCATCACAATATTAGTAGTCAAAGTTGGTGGATTTAACGAGAACGGTTATGATATATATTTTTTATTTTTCGTAAAAAAAATTTTACCCATACCACGATGCAATATATCATGGTGAGATCATGAGATCATTCGATATCGAATGAACACTTTGATATCGTATATTTAACGTCAATGCAACATTGCATATACGTTCATTACTAACAGAGCCAAAATAATAGTCACAATTAGTAGTCAAAGTTGGTGGATTTAACGAGAACGGTTATGATATATATTTTTTTATTTTCGTAAAAAAAATTTTACCCAGACCACGATGCAATATATCATGGTGAGATCATGAGATCATTCGATATCGAATGAACACTTTGATACCGTATATTTAACGTCGATGCAACACTGCATATACGTTCATTATTAACAGAGATAAATAATAGTCAAAATTAGTAGTCAAAGTTGGTGGATTTAACGAGAACGGTCATGAATATATTTTTTTGAAAAAAAATTTACGTGTTTATTTTTCGTAAATTTTTTTTACCCATACGACCATTCGATGTCGAATGAACACTTTGATATCGTATATTTAACGTCGATGCAACACTGCATGTCCATTATATATTAAAAGAGTAAAAAAAAAAAAGTCAAAGTGGACAGTCAAACTTGGTAGGCTGCTATTAATTCAATGTTAATTGTATAATTACCATCTTATCCCTAGTGTTATATTTTAATCTAATGGTTAAGATTGGTTCTATGGTTCTGCACTAAATTAAGGTTCTGCAATGATCCCAACCCTATATATATATATATATATATATATATATATATATATATATATATATATATATATATATATATATATTGTGAACACTTAATTCATTGTGAACAACCATAAAATAGCTTTTGAGTCTTATGAATCTTGTTGAAAATACTACCGAACCTTTTGATTAACCTATTAATCTTATTGGATCCTATGAATTTTATTGAATCCTATGAATTTTATTGTGAACTATGCACCTGAAAACTATGAAAACCTACGCATACCGTCCGATTGGGTGCATTTCATGAAAAACGCGGTGGCATGATCGTAAATAAGGTGATGCATCACGCGGGATTTTGATGCATCACGCGGGGAATTTGATGCAGTGCGGTTTTCACAAGTTTCAGGTGCATTGTGGTTTTCCATTGAAACCTGTGTGTTCACAGGTACTCACGGTACTCTGCATTTTTTAGGTACTCACACGAACTATATTCTCTCTCTCTCTCTCTCTGTATATATATATATATATAGAGAGAGAGAGAGAGAGAGAGAGAGAATATAGTTCGTGTGAGTACCTAAAAAATGCAGAGTACCGTGAGTACCTGTGAACACACAGGTTTCAGTTGTGAACTTGCTCCGAAAAAAAAATTGAATTTTTTTTTCATATTCATTTAGACAAATAAGATAAGGTCATTCGTAAAAAATTATATACATTTACACTTTCTATATTCTTAAAAATCATGTGAACGTGAAAAAATTCATGTGAACATGCTTAGTTTTGAACACACGTTCACAACAGTACAGTTCATGTGAACACACATGTTTCACATAGTTTTTAGTGTGTGTTTATGTGTGAATTTTTGCAAGTAGTCTTGTATTATTAATTTAAACACGATCATGAAAAAAATTTCAAAAAAATGATTTTAAGCGAGGTACCTCCGGTACTCCGCAAAACTAGTGGTACTCATTTGAACCCAAAATACTCATTTAATAATACAAGACTACTAGTAAAAAAATCACACATAAACACACACTAAAACAATGTAAAAAACGGGCATGTTCACATGAACTTCATTGTTGTGAATGTATGTTCACACCAAACATGTTCATATAAATTCTTTCGCGTTCACATGACTTTTAAAATGCTAGAAATTGTGAATGTAAATAATTTTTTTACAAATAACCTTAAATTATTTGTATCTGAATGAATATGAAAAAAAAACCAAAAAAAAAAACTTTTTTTCGGAGCGTGTTCACATCCAAAACCAGTATACATTTACCAAATGGTGAGCACCAACGACCATTTTTCTTGTTTTTTTTTTAATTTTATATTTCAATTTTCATAATACACCCTCATCTTACTGTTATCTTTTATTTAGCCTTTTTATTTTAATAAATTTTTATTTATTCGTCTATTAACGTTTATTATTACAACATTTTCTTACATACTTAAATTTATGATTTTAATTATACTTATGTTTGTAGTTGTCTTTTGAAACTATTATATTATGTTTAATTGAATAGAAAAGACTTTATTTTTCAGATGCACGATAAAAAATTATAATTAAATTGGTTTACTTTTTTTAAATTTAAATTTAATTTTTTCACAATTCACACTCATCTTAGTGTTATCTTTTATTTAGCCATTTTATTTTTATAAATTTTCATTTCGTCCTCTTTTAACATTTATTATTACAACATTTTCTTACATACTTAAAATTATGATTTTAATTATACTTATATTTATAGTTGTCTTTTGAAACTATTATGATATGTTTAATCGTATAAAAAAGACTTTATTATTCGAATGCACGATACAAAATTCTAATGAAATTGTTTTATGATTAAAGTGTAACTAATAATATTTATATTTTTATATTAAATATGATCATGTATAACATCGAACATTACTATTATAACGTTGACAAACTCTAATCGATGTATTAGAGACATTATCATTATAAATTTATTTGATTTGATCGTAGAACCAATAAATTAAATTGATGATTAAACCTAATCAATGTCAAAAAATTCAAATTATGGTTATGAATATTTGATCAATTAATTCTGGTTCCGATCCGATTTAATAAGACATTGTTTGTAGTTTTAGAATTGCAAAATCTAGAATACCAATGATAAGAACCGACTAACAGTATCATTTGTCTTAATTCTTGAAACTATATTGGTCTTTCAATTTCACTATTCGATTTTGGTTCAGTTGTGTTCCTTTGCTTGAATTGTTTGAAAAATATTTTTATTTATTTGTTTTTATATTTATTTTTGTAATTAACCCCGCAGCAACGCGCGAGTGTCAATAACTCGTTATATATATATATATATATATATATATATATATATATATATATATATATATATATATATATATATATATATATATATATATATATATATATATATATATATATAATATGGTTCGAGAGAGTACCACCCCTTATGCAGCGCACCCAAAAGTACCATCTTTAAAAAAAATCTTTTTAAATTTCTTTTCATAAACATGTTTTAAATAACGTTATGAAGATAATATGTAAATTTCACATACATTCACATCTACTAGCTCCTAAAAAATTATGTGAACGTACACTTATATAAATTTGAATATATGTGAACGTGCATATATGTGATACGTGATTTAATGCACTTATAGTATTCGAATTTGGTGAAATTTATATATCATCTGTGTAATGTTAATTAAAACATGTTTATGAAAAATTTTCAAAAAAATAATTTTACGTGTGGTACCTTCGGGTGCGCTGTGTAATAGGTGGTACTCACTTGAACAGTTGAACCTAAATCTATATAATTAAAAATATAAATATACATATATATACATATATATATATATATATATATATACACACACACACACACATAAACATACATATATACACACACACACACACACACACACACACACACACACACACATATATATATATATATATATATATATATATATATATATATATATATATATATATATATATATATATATATATATATATATATATATATAAGATCATTGTATAACCTAAATTTAGTGTAAAACTGTGAAACCAATATCGTGCATAGATTAGATTAATCTAATGTTTTGATTAAAAAAGTCAAGTTTGGAATTAGTGAAAAAAAATTGTATTAATGATATTTTAATTCTTTGAGTGGTAAAAAATGAAAATATTGGTTATAACAAAAAGATTTCTGAGTGTTTAAGTCCCTAAACAAATTTTGTCTTATTCAAAACTATATATTTTTAACCTGCTACCTGCTTAACAGGTAAAACAGTTAGTTTCTCGAATAGTTTATTATTAAAAAACCAACTTTCTTTTCCAATTTTCACGATTAAGTCACTGGACTTTCTTTTTTTCTTGTTTAGGTCACTATACCGTTTACCGGTTAGTGACCTGCTAAACAGGTCAAATATATAGTTTCGAATAAGACAAAAATTGTCTAGGGACTTAAACACTCGTAAAAAAAATACAGTGACTTAATCGATAAATTCATGAAATTCGTAGGGTTTTTTCAATATTAACCCAAAAAAATATCCTATTTCTTTAAATTAAAAATAACGTTAATATGATTATTTTTTAAATCAAAAAAATTATACCATAAAAACGAGAATTTTATACTCTTTAAAACAAGACCGATCATGACATATTTTTTCGAACCTTAATTTAACTGTTAGGCACAAAAAGGCCTCAGTCAAACCTGATCTACATCTTAGGTAGAGATTTTTAATCAAATCTGTTTGATGCACTTGAAGGTATAATTTAAGACCTGTTTGTGCCTTAATGAAACCTGAAAAGTGATTTGCAGCATCAGCCAAAGCTGTTTACCCTGTTGCATTCGTTGCAACAAAGGTAGATTGTCCAAGCTGTTCTGTCTGCTGAACAGGCTGGACATAAACTGTCTACGTTGCTCTATTCTGTTGAGCAGCTTGGACAGATTCTAAGTGTTCTGTTCTTTATGAACAGAACCTGTTCTTTGTGAACAGGCTAAACACTTTATGGAATATGTTTCCAAGTCCTCATGTATTGTTCTTGGCTACAAGTTCAGTTTACAAGTCAAAGACAAAATGGAAAACAGAAACTGCACTGTCAGCCTACATTGTTCTGTTACATGAAGACAAACGGATATCTGAAAAGGGTGACAAACCTTTTCTTATATCAAAATGGCCTTAGCAAAAGAAGAAAGATGCAAAGTTGGCATTCCTCTTTTGGTTAAAGTCTTATGCAACAGTGACAAAAAGAAAAAGACAAAGATTCTGTCATATGAAGACAAATCTGCTTTACCAGAATGTGCAGAAAAAGTGTCTTGTCTTTTTGAAAAGACATCCCACTATCTCATTTGTCCAATGAAGAAGCTTCACTGACATTCTCAGTGAGAGTATAAAAAGAAGCTTCTAAGGATTGTGAGACATCAAGAGTGTGAAATTAGATCGTGCATTAAAGTGTGTTTTTCAGGCATGCAAGTCTGCTTGAATATAACAGTACGTGT
This sequence comes from Centrapalus pauciflorus, assembly GCA_020465985.1. Taxonomy (NCBI): domain Eukaryota; kingdom Viridiplantae; phylum Streptophyta; class Magnoliopsida; order Asterales; family Asteraceae; genus Centrapalus; species Centrapalus pauciflorus. Next base: position 191,431 of record JAANYP010008942.1, on the reverse strand, counting down.
GTCTAAGATGTTTATACTCAAGCTGTCCATCTGTGTCTTGTATAAACAGTGAGTGCATCTAAGTGAGTGTAGTCATTGTATCTAGTCTGAGTGTGTCTTAGATTAGTTGAACAACTGTTGTATCTGTCATCTCAGCTTGAACCTTTCCGCAGTCAAGCTTGTTTGTAATTAACACTTGTTGATAATATACACAAACATTGAGAAAAGAGTGTTGAGTTTTAAATTGTTGTATTCACCCCCCCTCTACAGCTTAGAACAATACACTAGAAAAACCTTTTGGGACCTATAACTGGTATCAGAGCAGATAGAGTGTGTGTCAACTCTAGATCTCTAATTTTTCCCTACTTTCCCATGGACAACAGTGCTGCAAGTTCCTCCTCTTACTATGACAATGGGTTAATGGCCAAACCCCCCAAGTTCAATCATCAGAACTTCTCTGGTTGGAAGTGCAGAATGATGCTCCATTTAGAGAATCTGGATGTACAACTGCCATAGATAGTAATGGAAGGTCCCTATGTGCCAACTTCTGTTACTACTATCACTCCTGCTGTTGAAGGAGCTGCCCCTGAAATCATAACCTTTGAGAAGGCCAAAGCTCAATGGTCTGATGAAGACAAAAGACTGGTCGCTCTGGATGCAAAATCCAGGAATAACCTGGTCAAATCTCTTTGCCTGATGATGTGTTCAAACAGGTTGAGAAGATGAAGACTGCAAATGAGATGTGGGATACTTTGTGTACCGTCTATGGTGGTCCCACAATCACAATGGATAACAGGATTAACAATCTTGTTAGACAGTATGAACTCTTCTTTGCAAAACCAAAGGAGTCACTCACGAAAACCTACACCAGGTTTACTGCTCTTGTTAATGATCTCAAAGTTGTTGGGATCACAAAGGACAGCCTGACTCTGGTGAACAAGTTCTTGGACATCCTGCCTGAAGAGTGGAACTACTTTTCTACCATCTTGAGAAATTCAGGTACAATCAAAGGTATGGATCTTGTAAACTTATATGGATCCTTACTGAATGATGAGCAGTCAAGACAACAGAAAAGACATGCCTTGGAAATGTCTAAGAGAGGTGCTGCCTTAGTGGCCAGCGTGAGACAACCTGTTGGACAGATATGTGATGTGTTCACACAACCTGATCAACAGGCTGATGATGAAAGGGAAGAAATGTCTGATGAGGAAGACAGTGCAGATCTTGCTGAACTTGATGATGAGCAAATGATTGCAATGCTTGTCAAAAGGTTCAACAAGAAAAGGTTTGGAAGAAGAATGCTGCAGGGGAACTCAAATGCTGTCAAAAAGAAGGCATTTGATAAATCTAAGGCTGAGTGCTTCAAATGTGGCAAGACTGGCCATATAGCTGCTGACTGTGTGTCAAAAGCTGTTGGTCAGTCATCCAAACCATTCAAGACTAACATGGACGATGGCTACAGGGTTAAGTACCTTATGGTCATGGCTAAGCTGAAAAAGTTGGAAAACTCAGTGGCTACCAACAAGCAAAAGGGGCTCATGGCTGAGACATGTGATTGGGAGGAGTCTGATTCATCCTCAGATGAAGAAGACAACAACTGTCTGATGGCCAACACTGATGTCTCATCAACCAGCAACTTCAATCAGGATCTGGCTGAAGCTGAAGCCTTCAGCAGCTTAGAGAACTGGAACCCCATAATCATGTACAAGGTACAAAACTTTATGGCTTACAGTTCTGATGAAAAAGTAAAAATGTTTGAATACATGCTTGTTGATTTAAAAGCTGCTGTTGAGAAGCACAATGTTTTACTGTCTGAAATCTCTAAGCTTAAAAATGATCTTGACAGAAAATCCAGTAAAGTGGACAATTTCCATAAGTTGAAAACTGAGCTTGATGAATTAAAACTCATCAACTCCATTTTACTGGAAGAAAAGAGAGAGACAGATGTAAAACATGCAAAGCTTCAAAAGATAGTTGACTCTTGGTGTCAATCTGCACAAAAAGTCAGCCATTGCATTAGTCAACAGATCTCAGCACAAATCCAACCCTATCTTGGAGTGGATCTTGACAAAGCAGCTTTTATTGTTGAGATAAATAATCTGAAAGATGATTTATCCACTCTTGGTGAGCTTCCCAGCACTTTCATCTAGAAAGTAAATGGTAAGCTTGTCTCAACAAACAGGTTTGTCAGGCCTCAAAATACTGACAACTTGTGTGAAAAAGCTCCAAAAGCTGATGATGGAATATATTCTCCATCAAATCAGCCTGCTACGTGCTCTGCTGATTCACACAAGCAGAAGAACGGAAAACATGCTCAAACTGCAGCTGTGGACACTAAACCTGTTGACAAAACAGGCTCTGGGTCCAAAGCTAATGGTAAGAGACTTGTTAATCCTTTTGATGCTAAACATTTTGAGAAGAAGTTTTCAAAAGTTAAGCAGCCTGCATTCAACAGTGGTAAGTCTCATGTTGAAAGCAAATCTGCTGTGGTTTCAAATAAGTTTTTAAATAATAGTGGAAAATTGGTTATAAATGAAGGTAAGTCTTTCAGAACCAAAAGCAGTGATCATGTTGATAGGCAACATCAATCACATCTCAGTAAGGGCAAAGGCAAAGTCATTGCTCAACCTGAGAAATTTGGGAATAAGTTTCCCAAACCTGTGGAAGGTCAAAAACCAATCAAGCTTCCTGTATTTGACATCTGTCCTCCCAAAAAGAGGAAAGAAGAAACAGGGAAAGCTTTTGCTACTGTGCCTTCCACCCAAACTGTTGATTCATCTAAAAATAGTAATAAGTTTGCTAAACCTGCTGACAGAATCAACAAAAACAATTCAGAATATGTTTCTGAAAGTTCTTCTTCCAAAAAGGCTAAAAATAGAAAATGCTCTAAGTGTGGGAAGAAGACACATATGCCCAAAGACTGTCCTGAAACTGAGGACATGAGGCCTGTTGACTCTGCTAGTTCCATCATTGCAAAAACAAGTAGTGTTGGAAACAACATAGTCAATGAGAATGGTATTCAAACTGACACCATTCAAATAGGAAATATTAGTGTGGATATCAATAGCCCATCAACAAATGTTGATGAAGTAGGAGAACTCATCCCTATGATGAGTTCCCCTAAAAATAACTAATATTTTCCTATGACACTCTGCAGGACAAACAACCATCCCAGGTTTGGTACTTGGACAGTGGCTAGGCAGGACACATGACAGGTTGTAAGGACCTGCTGAGTAATCTCATGCCTGAAAAGGGCCAAAAGTCACATTTTGTGACAATGTACAGGGATCCACAGAAGGATATGGAACTCTTCAAGCTGGTGCTGATCCCCAAGGCAAAGTTGTGTTGTGTGCTCAACGAAAGAAAGGTGTATATGTTGTGGACATGAAATCTGCTGATCCCACAATTGAAACCTGCTTTATCTCAAGAAGCAATGCAGACCTAAATTGGTTATGGCACAAAAGGCTATCACACCTGAACTTTAAGAATATCAACAAACTCTGTAAGAAAGATTTGGTAACAGGTTTGCCTTCTATAACCTTTTTTAAGGATAAACTCTGCACAGCTTGTGAGAAAGGCAAGCAGAGAAAATTATCTTTTAAATCTAAGCATAATTTCTCTATTGATACTCCTCTCTTCTTAATCCACATGGACTTGTTTGGACCAGTCAGTGTCCCAAGTCTAGGAGGAAGAAGATACACTCTAGTAATGGTTGATGAGTTCTCCAGGTTTACATGGGTGATCTTTTTGAAGAGCAAAGGAGAGGCTGCTAGAGAAATCATTGGATCTATCAAGAAGATGGAGATGCTGAACTCTGCTCAAGTAAAGCAGCTTAGAAGTGATCATGGTACTGAGTTCAGAAACAGTACTCTTGAGGACTTCTGTGAAGAAAGAGGGATCTCACAAAACTTTTCAGCAGTAAGAACTCCACAACAAAACGGAGTTGCTGAAAGGAGAAACAGAACCCTCATTGAAGATGCTAGAACCATGTTGTGTGCATCTGGGTTACCTTCATCATTCTGGGCTAAAGCTGTCAACACTGCCTGCTTCACCCAAAACAGATGCTTGGTGGTGAAAAGGTTCAACAAGACTCCCTATGAGCTGCTCAAAGGGAGGCGGCCAAACATTAGCTACTTCCATGTGTTTGGATGTCCCTTCTTCATTCTGAATCAAAGGGCTCAACTGGCAAAGTTTGAACCCAAAGCTGATGAAGGTGTGTTTGTTGGATATTCTGCTATCTCCAAAGCCTACAGAGTATACAACAACAAGAGAAAGGTGATAGATGAATCTATCAATCTCACCTTTGAAGAGTCCAGGAGTGCCTTCACCAAAGCTTTTCCTGAATCAGTTTCAGGAGAATTCAGCTTTGATGATCTTATGCATTCCATCAGTGAAGAAAAGGACTCAAAAGCTTCCACTACATCCAGAGGGGAACCTGCTAATCATGATGGGCATGATGATGATATGTTGATACACCCTGTGTGAATAAGTGTACTGACTTAATTACAACTTCATGTCCTGAACCAATCAATGCTGATTTTCCTGGATCCTCTGCTGATATGTTCAACAATGGAGAGTCATGCTCAACAAGTGAACAGGCTCAAGATATCAGTGTGTCTGAAAATCTTGAGAGCTGCTCAACAGGACCTGTTGAAGATGAAAACAACTCAGGAGAATCCTCATTGAAGCAAGATCCTAAGTGGATCAGGTGTCACCCAAATGATCAAATAATTGGTGACATCAACAAAGGGGTGCAAACAAGATGGGACAGCTTAGGAAACTTTTGTATGTTTTCTAGCTTTGTGTCCCTGATGGAGCCTAAGAAAGTGGATGAAGCACTTAAATATGCCAATTGGATCACCGCCATGCAAGAAGAACTCAATCAGTTTGAGAGAAACAAAGTATGGAAGCTGGTCCCTGCTCCGAAAGGAAAAATAATAATTGGCACCAAATGAGTTTTCAGGAACAAGATGGATGAGCAAGGTCATGTCATTAGAAATAAGGAAAGACTAGTTGCTCAAGGGTACAGATAGGAGGAAGGCATCGACTATGATGAAACATTTGCTCCTGTGGCCAGGCTAGAGGCAATTTGTTTGTTTCTAGCCTACGCTGCTCATAAGAGCATGAAGGTATTTCAAATGGATGTGAAGAGTGCATTTTTGAATGGTAAGCTGCAAGAAGAAGTCTATGTCAAGTAGCCTCCAGGTTTTGAAAATGAACATCATCCAGGTTTTGTCTATAAGTTGGACAAAGCTCTCTATGGTCTAAAACAAGCCCCTAGAGCCTAGTATGACACTCTTACTGATTTCCTCATGAGCAATGGTTATTCCAGAGGTAAAGTGGATACCACACTATTCATAAAGAAGGTGAAGTCTGATATTATGCTTGTTCAAATTTATGTGGATGACATAATATTTGGTTCTACTAACGAGCAGTTATGCAAGAATTTTTCATTACTCATGAAATCCAAATATGAAATGAGTATGATGGGAGAACTTACTTTCTTTCTAGGATTACAGGTTAAACAAACCTCAAATGGAATTTTTATAAATCAAAGAAAGTATACTTTAGATCTTTTGAAAAAGTTTAAATTTGATCAAAGTTCTCCTATCAAAACCCCAATGGCAACCAATGTAAAGTTGGATGCAGATGCAGTGGCAAAGTTGTTTGAGTAACAGCTTACAGAGGCATGATTGGGAGCTTGCTATATTTAACTACTAGTAGACCTAATATTATGTTTGTTACCTGTTTATGTCCTAGGTTTCAAGCTGATCCTAAAGAATCACATCTAGCTGCTGTAAAAAGAATCTTTAGATACCTTAAGGGTACACCAGGTTTGGGTCTTTGGTATCCCAAAGACTCAAGCCTTGAACTAACAGGATATTCAGATTCTGATTTTGCAGGCTGTAGGCTAGATAGAAAAAGCACAACAGGTGGATGTCAACTCCTTGGTGGTAAGTTGATAAGTTGGTGTAGCAAAAAGCAGAATTCAGTTTCTACTTCTACTGCTGAAGCTGAGTACATTGCTGCTGGAAGCTGCTGTGGGCATATTCTGTGGATGCAGCATCAGCTTGAAGACTATGGACTTGTATATAGGAAGACTCCTATTCTGTGTGATAATACCAGTGCCATAACTATCTCCAACAATCCAGTATTACATTCCAGAACAAAGCATATAGAAGTTAGACATCACTTCATAAGGGATCACATCCAGAAAGGTAATGTGGAGGTAAGTTTCATTTCCACAGATGAACAGCTTGCAGACATTTTCACCAAGCCTCTTGATGAAAACAGGTTTACTTATCTTGTCAGCAAGCTGGGAATGTTAAATAAAAGTGACTAAGTGTCCTAAATGTTCTAAGATTGTATATGTCTCACTGCTCAAGTTTCTCAGAACAGCTTAGGCAGAACATGCTATGCATGTTCTACACTTAGCCAAATTCTGAATAATTGAACAGCTTGAGCGTATAATAGGTTTCACAAAATAGTTTTCATCTCAAATCTGGTCTGTTGATCAAATCTTCAACCTACTGACTCTTTCAATCTGTCATACAAGACATTGTCTTGTAACCTGATCAGCTATTGAACACAACCTGTTCTTTTATAGCTAATTATTTTATAGCTGAATAGGTTGAATGCACAGCTTGAAGAGTGAACAGCTTGTGATGACCCTGCATATCACAGGTTTGACCAACAGCTTAGAACATCAGTTTTAACTACCTTTCTTCACAATTAAGGTACTTAATTTTTATTTTTATTTAACTTAATTACTGCGGATAATGTGCGTTCACGTGTGTTAGTGATTAAAAAGGGCTCAAGTGGTCTGACAACCGCTCTGACATGGACAACCGTTCCGTTTTCCGTTAACGAACATTTCAAATCAACCGCCCAAACTTTTCTCTCTCATACCCACTCTTAATAAATACCCCCTACTGTTTCATCTTCGTCTTCCTCACTACTTCCAAAACTTCCAAAGAACCCTAAACCTCGACTAAGTGTCATGTGCTACTCCTTTCACTACTTTCCAAATGGCTCACCGAAATAATCCCTTTCTTCCAGTCTTCGTTCATAACGATGTGCACAAACACTCGTCTGTTACCACGATGCTGACTTTGAAACCTACAAACTACCTTGCAAACCTAACCATCCCAAAAAATTATATAACACCTTGCCTTTTATTTGCATTTTTATTTTTAAGTATTTTGAGCAATTTGCGTAAAATGATGTAATTTCGAGATTTGGTATAAATAGGGGCTGAGAGCTCATTTTGTCATTTTTGCAAGCCAAATTCCTTTCCAGAGCTTCTCTCTCTAGAACCCGAAACTTCTCTCTAGCTTTTCTCCCAAACCGACCGGCCAAATCTCGAGTTCTATACGTCATCGGAAAGGTCTCGAAGTGTACTACTCGAATCTACCATTGCATGTGAGATTTCATACGGTTTTGAGGTAAGAATCGTCCTATTCGTTTTCTGCACTTTCGGTTTTGAAGCTACAATTTCGAGTTTATCATTTTAGGCGATTTAAAAGCTGATTTCATATGAGTTTTAGCTAAAATATGGTAGATTATGTATAATATAACTAAACCGAGGCTTATTACTTAGCTTATTTGTGGATTTGAGGCTTGAAAATGCATGTTTAAAGCTGTAGTTTATGAACAAACTCGAGTATGTATAGAACAGACTCGAAATGCCAAGAACAAACTCGAATAGAGCTAGATTCGAGAATGAGGTTCGAATCTAACCCCTGGTTCGAATCTATCTTCGAATTTGACCCCTGGTTCGAATCTAGCTTCGAGTCTGATGCTCAAATTCGAATCTAACCCTTCGAATCTAATTGATAAAATTTACGAACAACGCATAAATTAGCAAAATAAATAGCAAAATATTTAGCTAGAAGTTATGGCTTATAGATGTTGGAATATTGAGCTAGCAATATTAATTTAGCACATGTTCTGTAATATTAAACTTCAGATATTATACATAAGCTGTTTAGCCCAGCTGCGAGTCAAAGCCAGTGCCAGTCTATATTGAGCCTAGATAAGCAAGTGCAAGCATTATAAAGCAATTTAAAGCGTAAATAAGCCCGAGCAAGTATTTCAGAGCATTTCAAAGCATTTTCAGTACAGTGAGTAACAGTTATTCTTGTTTACATGTTTTATATGAAATTGAGACATAAATTGCTTCTATATGATTTCTTTGGAATTCACTAGACTTTAGTGAGTGAAGGCGAACACTGTGGTACAGGTGATGCCCAGCTTAGCCGGATCTTACATTTGATCTATTAATATGCATATTTATCTGCTATCTGTTTATTGTTCTGCATACTATACAGCAAACTTTGTGTTAGCGTTTCTTTGTGCATCTCATAAGCATTATATTTAGCGAGCAAGCAATTCTGATGTTCACCACTATCCCTTGAGCATTATGCGGGTAGCTAGCCCCGCATCACAGATTGATCATCTGTCAGCGGTAAACCCCTAGTGGTGGCATCTCCTTTCTGCGTGAAATGTCTCAATTGTGCAGCATTCTTTCTGGGTATTAAGCAAACAAGCAAGCAAGCAAGCAAGCATAACAGCCTTTATAGGCACTTTCGCCTCATATTTTACATGCATTCATGAATATCTGTTTACTCACTAAGCTTTAGCTTACAGTGCTACTTACAATTTTTACAGGAAAAGGTAAGGAACAAGCTGGACCTTCTGCTTAGGTCTATTATCTGATCAACCCAGAGGACTTAGCTCATTTTCAGCTTGTGGTATAACTTTATGATGCCTTGGGTTCTGGGTAGCTGCTTTTATTTTAATTGTGATGTTTTTAGCAACTTAGTACTGTAACCTTGTAGCACGTGTAGTGCAAGACTTATTGTAATATTTTATTTAGCTTTATGCATTTATCATTATTCCTGCTATAAGCAAGCGTGTTTTAAAGCAATGATGTGACAGGATGGTATCAGAGAATTAGTTTGAGGGATTCAAGTGTTAGCAATAACACTTGGACTCAAACTTTTAAGCAAAGATATTAGCTTCGAATGTCTAGGCTTTAACTTGACCTGAGATAGGCTTTGACTTTGCTTTAGGAATTGGGAAGTGGGGTAGAATAGGAGTTATGCCTATTCTTATGAAACTATTATTTATATAATTTCAGAACATGTCTGGATCTGGTGAAGGAGCTGGAGGTGGACTCACTCCTGAACAGATCATGCAAATTATGCAAACAATGCTTAATGAGAACAACGAGCGTCAAGCTAAGTTCTTACAAGACCAGTTTCGTGCTCGTGATGAAGCCGAAACTAAGCGTAGAGAAGAACGTAGGAAAAAGCAACAAGATGATACTGGACGCCACAACGACGACACCGACGAGGAGGAAGCCCCTGTAGTCCCTCCTAAGGGCTGCAACTTCCGTTACTTTAAAGCTTGTGGAGCTCAACCCTTCAAGGGTGTTGCAAACTCGATCGAAGCGCTTGAGGGGATTACTGGCATCGAGCGGATTTTTCTCATTAGTGACTGCGCTGAGGAATCAAAGGTTAGCTTTGCTACTACATTGTTCGAGGGTGGCGCTGTTATGTTGTGGAGGTCTCAGGAAAACATGCACGGAGCCAACTGGATTAAGTCCCTATCTTGGGATGAGTTTAAAGTTATCTTCTTTCGTCAGTACTGCCCAGCTGATGAAAAGAAGCGTTTGGAAGAGAAACTGATGTCTCTTACTCAGGGAACCAAATTGGTGACTGAGTATGAGATAGAATTTACTCGATTAAGCTTGCTGTCTGACTATCAAGTCGCTACTGAAGAGCGAAAGATCGACCGTTTTCTGATGGGTCTGCATCCTGAATATCAGAAGTTCTTGAAGCACCGGGGATATACCAACTATGCTGACTGTGTTGAAGCTGCTCGAATTCTCGAGCAGGATTTTATTCGAGCTGGAGGAGTTCCTACTTCCTCTGTTAACCCGACATGTCCATCACCGCCCAAGAAAATCGCGCACCGGAAGCTATTCTGGATCTTCATCCAGATATTCTCAGCCACAGCAGTCTCAGAACCGACAGTTCAGCTCGCCTCCGGCACAGCAAACTCGATCTTATGCGGTACATTCTGAGCCGAGGCAGTGTTGCCGCTGCCAGAAGTCACACATTGGGCGTTGTAACCCCAATGATGTGAGGTGCTATGTGTGCAATGAAATAGGACATAGCAGTGAAGAATGTCCTAACAAAGTTAAAGTTTGCAACAACTGTTTACGCCCTGGACATAATGAGCATGCATGTACGCATCCGTTCAGCATGATTTACCCGAGTGCAGAGCATCATCTGCGATTGCAGCAACAACAATACCGACCTCAGCAACAACATCAACATCAACAGCAAAGACAAAATCAACCGGCCCGGCATAGCACATCGCGAGGAGGTTCTAGTCGCCGTAACGAGCCAGCTCGGAGTCAGAATCGCGCATTCCAAATCACGGCTGAGCAAGCAAAGGAAATACCAGATGTGGTATCTGGTATGTTTCTCGTTAACTCCGTACCTGCTAGAGTTATTTTTGATTCAGGAGCCAACCGTTCCTTCATATCAAATTCATTTGCATCTAAACTTGGAATTGCACCGTCTACTCTACCTGTTATCTTTGATATTGAAACGGCTAGTAATGTAAGTGTGTCTACCGATAAAATTTACCGTGACTGCATCATTTTGCTCGACAACTGCACATTCCAACTGGACCTTATCCCGATGGACTTTCATGAATTCGACGTCATCGTGGGTATGGATTGTCTTGATCATCATGACGCCAGCATTGTCTGCAAGAAGAAGTTGATAAAGCTCACTGCTCCGGATGGCTGCAATATTTGCATCTACGGTGACAGAAAAACAGGTGAAATATGTTTAATTTCTGTAGTCAAAGCTAGGAAGCATATAGCTAAGGGTTGCGTGTCATACTTAGCATATGCGATAGATGCTAAGTCTGAAAAGAAAGCATTAGCCGAGGTTCCGATAGCCTCCGAGTTTCCCGATGTCTTTCCAGAGGACATCTCTGGACTCCCGCCAGACCGTCAGGTGGAGTTCAGAATTTATTTAGTGCCCGGCGCGGCACCGATTGCTCGAGCCCCTTATAGACTTGCACCTGCAGAGATGCAAGAAATGATGAAGCAATTGCAAGAATTGCTAGATAAGGGACTCATACGACCAAGTTCATCTCCCTGGGGAGCTCCTGTTTTATTCGTTAAGAAGAAAGATGGGACTCTCCGGATGTGCATTGATTATAGGGAGTTGAACAAGGTAACAATAAAGAACAAATATCCGTTGCCCAGAATAGACGATCTTTTCGACCAGCTTCAGGGAGCCAGTTACTTTTCGAAGATCGATCTCAGATCTGGGTATCATCAGCTCAAAGTTCATGAAGAAGACGTCCCTAAAACAGCTTTCCGTACCAGGTACGGGCATTACGAGTTTCTTGTTATGCCCTTTGGTCTTACCAACGCTCCTGCGGCATTCATGGAGCTAATGAACCGCGTTTGTAGACCAATGCTCGATAAGTCTGTTATCGTCTTTATAGACGCTATTCTCATCTACTCGAAAACTGAAGCTGAGCATGTTGTGCATCTTAGAGAGCTGCTAGAGTTGCTGCGCAAAGAGCGACTTTACGCCAAGTTCTCTAAATGCGAATTTTGGTTGCGACAGATACAATTTCTTGGTCATGTGATATCTGGTGAAAGAATCTCTGTGGATCCTTCTAAGATAGAAGCCATTCAAAATTGGGAAGCTCCCAAATCAGCTACTGAGATCCGAAGTTTCTTGGGATTGGCGGGTTACTACCGTCGATTCATTAAGGACTTCTCTAAACTAGCCATGCCTCTTACATCTCTTACTCGCAAGAATGTTCCCTTTATTTGGGAAGAAGCTCAAGAGAACGCATTCCGAACTTTAAAACAGAAACTCACCGAAGCACCTATTCTGGCCTTACCCGAAGGCAATGAAGACTTTGTGGTCTTCAGCGATGCTTCATATCAAGGGCTTGGGTGTGTTTTGATGCAAAGAGGCAGAGTCATAGCATATGCTTCTCGCCAACTTAAGGATCATGAAAAGAGTCATCCGACTCATGACCTTGAACTTGCTGCTGTGACTTTTGCATTGAAAACATGGCGTCATTACCTCTACGGCACCAAATGTCAACTGTATACGGATCACAAGAGCCTTAAGTATATTTTCAGCCAGAAGGAGCTCAACATGCGCCAGCGACGCTCCATGGAACTCATCAAAGACTATGACTGTAATATTCTGTATCACCCAGGCAAAGCGAATGTGGTGGCCGACGCATTGAGTCGTAAATCCTACTCTGCTAAGTGTCTTTATACCTTGACCCATACTTTATTTTCATCTACTCTGATTGATGAAATTCTCGTTGCTCAAGCCGAAGCCCTAAAAGAAGAAAACCTCAACTCTGAGGACATGAAAGGGCAACTTCAGTTCTTAATCGATAGCTCTCGTGGCTTAAAGCTCTTCAAAAATCGTGTCTGGGTTCCGAAATTTGGTAATGTTCGGCAGAAAATTCTTTCGGAAGCCCACTGTTCTAACTTCTCGGTACATCCTGGCAGCACCAAGATGTACAACGATCTAAAAGCCGAGTATTGGTGGCCCGGTATGAAAAGAGACGTAGGCCAATATGTCGATAATTGTGTTACATGCCGATTGGTCAAAGCGGAGCATCAGCAGCCTTATGGCAGTCTACAGCCTCTACCGATACCCAAGTGGAAGTTCGATCACATAACGATGGACTTTGTGACGAAGCTTCCTACTACGCGAAGACAGCACGATGCAATATGGGTGATTGTGGATCGTATAACCAAAGTCGCTCATTTCATTCCAATTCGCGAGAACTACTCATTGGAGAAATTGGCTAAGTTGTATATAGACGAAATCGTTACTAGACACGGAGTGCCGCTGTCAATCGTTTCAGATCGCGACAGCCGGTTCACTTCGAGGTTCTGGAGTGCATTACAAGATGGATTAGGCACTAAGATCAGAATGAGCACAGCGTATCATCCACAGCCTGATGGCTAGAGTGAGCGTACGATCCTTACACTCGAAGACATGATGCGGGCATGTGTTCTTGAGTTTAGCGGTAGTTGGGACGACCACTTGCCGCTAGCAGAATTTTCTTATAACAATAGTTATCACTCATCCATCAAAACCGCACCTTTCGAAGCCTTATACGGACGCAAATGCCGAACTCCTACGTGTTGGCATGAAGCCGGTGAAGCACCAATCGCCGGTCCCGAGCTACTTCAGCAGACAAATGAAAATATCCGAATCATTCGCCAACGCTTAGAAACCGCTCAATCTCGACAGAAATCGTATCATGACCGACGTCATAAACCATTGGAATTTCAGAAAGACGACTATGTTGTATTAAAAGTCTCGCCGATGAAAGGTGTGTTCAGATTCGGCAAGCGTGGCAAGTTAGCACCACGATTCGTTGGTCCTTTCAAGATCACCGAGCGTGTTGGAACTCAATCTTATCTGTTGGACTTGCCAAGCAAACTGTCCAACATACACCCCGTGTTTCACGTTTCGCAGCTTAGGAAGTGCAAAGAAGATGACAGAGAAAAGTGGGCCGATCATCTAACTTACAAGATTAACGAGAAACTACAATGTGACGAACCTGAAGTTATTCTAGAAACAAAGATGAAGAAGCTGAGAAATAGAGAAGTAGCAATGGTGTTGGTGCAGTGGAGGACTTCTCACGGAATTTCTCAGACCAGGGAATCTGAGGAAGACATGAGAGTTCGATATCCGCATCTGTTTGAGCCTTAGGTACTTCGAGGACGAAGTGCAAGCGTGGTGGGCTCATACTATAACACCTTGCCTTTTATTTGCATTTTTATTTTTAAGTATTTTGAGCAATTTGCGTAAAATGATGTAATTTCGAGATTTGGTATAAATAGGGGCTGAGAGCTCATTTTGTCATTTTTGCAAGCCAAATTCCTTTCCAGAGCTTCTCTCTCTAGAACCCGAAACTTCTCTCTAGCTTTTCTCCCAAACCGACCGGCCAAATCTCGAGTTCTATACGTCATCGGAAAGGTCTCGAAGTGTACTACTCGAATCTACCATTGCATGTGAGATTTCATACGGTTTTGAGGTAAGAATCGTCCTTTTCGTTTTCTGCACTTTCGGTTTTGAAGCTACAATTTCGAGTTTATCATTTTAGGCGATTTAAAAGCTGATTTCATATGAGTTTTAGCTAAAATATGGTAGATTATGTATAATATAACTAAACCGAGGCTTATTACTTAGCTTATTTGTGGATTTGAGGCTTGAAAATGCATGTTTAAAGCTGTAGTTTATGAACAAACTCGAGTATGTATAGAACAGACTCGAAATGCCAAGAACAAACTCGAATAGAGCTAGATTCGAGAATGAGGTTCGAATCTAACCCCTGGTTCGAATCTATCTTCGAATTTGACCCCTGGTTCGAATCTAGCTTCGAGTCTGATGCTCAGATTCGAATCTAACCCTTCGAATCTAATTGATAAAATTTACGAACAACGCATAAATTAGCAAAATAAATAGCAAAATATTTAGCTAGAAGTTATGGCTTATAGATGTTGGAATATTGAGCTAGCAATATTAATTTAGCACATGTTCTGTAATATTAAACTTCAGATATTATACATAAGTTGTTTAGCCCAGCTGCGAGTCAAAGCCAGTGCCAGTCTATATTGAGCCTAGATAAGCAAGTGCAAGCATTATAAAGCAATTTATAGCGTAAATAAGCCCGAGCAAGTATTTCAGAGCATTTCAAAGCATTTCAGTACAGTGAGTAACAGTTATTCTTGTTTACATGTTTTATATGAAATTGAGACATAAATTGCTTCTATATGATTTCTTTGGAATTCAATAGACTTTTGTGAGTGAAGGCGAACACTGTGGTACAGGTGATGCCCAGCTTAGCCGGATCTTACATTTGATCTATTAATATGCATATTTATCTGCTATCTGTTTATTGTTCTGCATACTATACAGCAAACTTTGTGTTAGCGTTTCTTTGTGCATCTCATAAGCATTATATTTAGCGAGCAAGCAATTCTGATGTTCACCACTATCCCTTGAGCATTATGCGGGTAGCTAGCCCCGCATCACAGATTGATCATCTGTCAGCGGTAAACCCCTAGTGGTGGCATCTCCTTTCTGCGTGAAATGTCTCAATTGTGCAGCATTCTTTCTGGGTATTAAGCAAACAAGCAAGCAAGCAAGCAAGCATAACAGCCTTTATAGGCACTTTCGCCTCATATTTTACATGCATTCATGAATATCTGTTTACTCACTAAGCTTTAGCTTACAGTTGCTACTTACAATTTTTACAGGAAAAGGTAAGGAACAAGCTGGACCTTCTGCTTAGGTCTATTATCTGATCAACCCAGAGGACTTAGCTCATTTTCAGCTTGTGGTATAGCTTTATGATGCCTTGGGTTCTGGGTAGCTGCTTTTATTTTAATTTTGATGTTTTTAGCAACTTAATACTGTAACCTTGTAGCACGTGTAGTGCAAGACTTATTGTAATATTTTATTTAGCTTTATGCATTTATTATTATTCCTGGGATAAGCAAGCGTGTTTTAAAGCAAGGATGTGACAAATTATGTGGGAAAAGGGTATGAAGATATGGTGGAGTTTTTGAAGGTTCACCCACTGAACTATGCAATGACTGCATCTCCTGGTGTCCTGTACCAGGAGATGGTTTATGAATTTAGGTACACCTACTCTTATGATCCTTCTACCAAAATCATTAGGGGAACCATACTCAATGGGACTCAGACCATTGAGATCACCACTCGTCTGATCAGGGAAGCTCTTCGTCTCCCTGTGGCTGAAACCTATGATCAGCCACAGCCTGAAGATGAACAAATGAGAAATCTGCTAGACTTCTGTGGTGTAGCAGAACCCAAAGTTGGAGCTACTCTGTTTAGGAAGGATTTGTCTCCAACCTACAGCTTTTGGTCTGCCTCAGTGGTCATGTGCTTCAGCAGTAAAGTTGGTTCATTTGACCAACTCAGCCGTGATGAAATTCCAATAGTCCTACAGCTTGTGGATGGGACTACAATCAACATGGCAAGATGGATTTTCATGAACCTGAGAAATTTGGTGCAGTAGGAAACACGTCCAGCTGCTGTTCGATATCCCAGGTTTTTAAGTCTTATTTTCAAGCATATTTGTGGTGAACAACTCTATACCTCTCAGCCTCTACTTTGTACTGTTGCATTCCCTGTGATAGGGAAAAGAGTTTTCTATACTCCTGTTCTCCAAAATGAACCTCCTCTGTCCACACCAATGAGGAGGTTGCTAGGATTGGTGGAAGGACCCTCTGCTGTGAGGGTGGATCCAGAGACTGCTCCTAAGAGAAAATCCAATCTAGGGTCAAATTTGTTAAAAGGACCCTGGAAACGACTGAAGCTGAGCCTATCCGCAAGAAGGCTAAAACAGCCAAGTCAAAGTCTGCCCCATCAGCCTCTGTGGCTGAGGGGGAGCAGACTTCTCACCCTGGTTCATTTGTTGAACCTGAAGCCTCTGTGGCTGGTACCTCTGTGGCACCTAAGACTATGGAACAAGCCAATCCAACTGTTTCTGACCCAGTCTCAAAACCTGTCTAAACAGAACCCCTCATATCCTCTCCACAACATCCATCATCCACCTCATCTCTCAAATCATACCAATGCAAATCCATTGCCAGAATGAAGCCAACAGCCCAAACCAGCACCTCTGTTCCCTCTCAACAGGGTTCAGTTGAAAAAGAAGCACACCCTGCTGCCTCTCCTATTTTGGGAGAAGGTTCAGCACATTTGGAGTAGGCTTCACTCCAACAAGAGTCCACCCAGAGTCAGCCTAGGCCCTCTGGTTCCTCCCAACAGGAACCAGTTGTACAAAAGGAGACTACCACATCAACTATTCCAGCCTCCCAACAGGTTGAGAATATTGAAAGACAGGAGTTCACTCCACTCCATACTGAGTCCACACAGTCTCCTCCCCACACTTCTTCACACCCCGAGTCTGCACGAGGTGCCAAACCTGCTGGATTAGACCATCCAGTAGATCAGCCTCCAACTTCTACTCCTCATGATACAACTGTTCAACACCAAACAGTTGCTGAAGGACCAACAACCCAAGATGATGAACCTCAGGGAATATACCATCCCTCTGGTGAGGCTGCACCTCATATGCACACTCCATCAGTAGGTTTCACCACTACTGATGTTGAAATGCACATTCCATCTCCCAATGATGAGGTACCTTTAAACCAAGGTGCTGCAGAGGGAACAACCCTTGGCCTTAATGAAGGTGCTGCAAAACAAGCAGCATCTGAAAGGCTACCAACCTCTACCCCTTCTCCTGATGAAGCAGCTACAGCCACTGCTGAAGGACCTATCGACCCCTCCAAGATGGGCTACATTACTTTTGCCCAGGCTACGGAGCTTCTATCCAGAGTCACCCTTCCCTCTCCCTCACATTCCTAAACACCTGCCTCATCATTATCATCTCATTCATCCCCATCCACTCAATCCAAGCAGTCTACCCATACTCCTCCTTCCCCCAAAGATCTTCCGTTGAAGGATCAGCTTTCTTTGCTGACCAACAAAGTTGGCTCTTTGGAAAACTCCATGACTGCTCTCCCATCCATCATCTCAGACTCTGTGTCTGCCCAGCTTCAGGGATTCTTTGATTTGTTCAAGAATTCCTTTCCATCCACTCCCCAAGCTGACCACTCCTCACAGCTGCTTGCACTTACTGCACAGCTGCAAACTATCTCCACTTCCCTCTCCTCCATTCTTTCACACCAACAGGACTCTGTGTCCTCAATAACAACCATATCACAATAACTGTCCACTCTCCTCACTTCTTACACTACCACCCTTCCAGATACACTGGCCAGCTTAAACTCTTTAATTGTCCTTTCTTGAGTTACATCTTGCACAGCTTCAAAGTTTGCTATTCACAGCTTCTGACAGAGAGAATCTTGTCAAGCTGTCCTCTATTGCTGATTCCCAATCCTCCTCTCTCCAAACCTGTCTTTCCCAACTTGCAGAGGTGAAGGACAATCTGGCTTTCTTAGTGAATAGCCTGGTTGGCCCCAAGCCTGCTGCCAAAACTGCTACTAAGCCTGCTGAATTCGTTTCTTCAGGCAGACCAGGTGTTGAAGGTGCTGGTCTATCTTCTTCAAAGGGGGAGAAGTTGTCTGCCTCGAAGACTATGTCTAAGGGGGAGAAAACCTCTTCTCCTAACGAGAAATCAGCATCTACTAGTCAAACAGCAGGTGCATCTGTAACAGGTACAGGTCCAGTTGAAGGTGTCTCTCATCAACCTGACACTGCTCAGCCTACTCAGGCTGGATCTCCAAACCCTGCACAATCTAAGCGGGAGGAATCCAATCCTGAGGACAGGCCAAGCAGAAGGATGCATCTCATCTTGGAAGAAGAAGAAGAAGAGGAAGAGGTTCCTGAAGCTGTTCAAATTACAACAGCCAAAGGAAAGGAAAAAAGCAGCTTTTGACCCTGACCGCCAAAAAGCAGCAGAGCTGAAGTTTGACAGAGCAATGGCTAAGGAAATGGGTCTTCCGATGGAAAAATATTGTGAGTTCAGAGATGAACAGCTCAAAGCCCTGGAAAAATTAAGAAAAGAAGAAGCCTCTGCCAAAGCTGCCAGATCCTTTTCACTCAAAGAGGCAAGCAAAATCAAAATGCCTTCTTTAGAGGTGCAAAGGAAACTGCTTGAAGCTGCTAAGGAGTCAGCAACTGAAAAGGAAGGTGGTAAGGAACAAGGTGCTCCGGTCTCTGTGACCAAGTCAAAACAAGCATCTTCTGCAAGAGCCCAGATACACTTTGACAACTTGGCAAGGAAAAAGTTATTTGATGTTGCTGATAGAAGACTTGCCAAGGAATCTATTGTCAAAGCTGTGCCCATCTCAAGAAAAGGCAAACAGTTGAAATTACAAATAACCAGAATGGGTGCAACAGGCCCAGAACTGGAATCTTATGACTACACTGATGTTGCACAAATAGGGTACAGGGAATGGGTTGATTTGGCAGTTGCCTTGAGCCAGTCTAAGTCTGAAACGGTTAAGACTATCAGGGCATATGTCAAGAAGCTGATGGAGAGAGTGAAAGACCTTGGCCTGATCTCAGAAGAACAATCTCAGGGTGTCTCTGTGACTTACCCCAAAATAAAGGCCAAGGGGAATAGAAAGGATTCAGAGCTGGAGGGACTCCTGACGCGGATCCGTGAACGAGTGCGGAATCCTCGTTGACGGTTAGACGGACAACTCTCAACCACGAAACACGGAGACTATTAGACGCTGAACGAACGACACACGAACGATCCTACGAACTAATTCTCTCCGAAACGGCACTCACCTAGCTGATAAACTCGAGATCGCCTTAAGCTTAATTCCTCACGAATTCTACTAAAAGTCTGCTAATGACTCGAGTCTATCCCTAATTATAGACCCTGATTCGAGTCTGATGTGGGCCAAACTTGAATCTGGCCCAAGGCCCATTCGAGTCTGTCCACAAAGACACTCTCGAATCTAGCCTTCATTCGAATCTAAGGCTACATTCGAATCTATCACAGATTCGAATGTCTACCTTTGTGTAATTCGAATCTAGCCAAATCACTTAAACACTTAAGTGATGAAACTTATGTTTTACTTATGTTTGAGTTAATCTTTGACCTTTATGTTTGAACTTCTTGTAGTATGTTACATCAAGTTCAAACACACAATCAATAACAGACAAACACATATAAACATATATTATGCAAACACTCGTCAAAAACACAATGCAATATCAATTAGACTGCTATCGTCACACAGGATGTACCAACAGACTCCCCCTTGACGATAGCTTCTAATAAATCACACAATTGTTTTAAGAACTTTGTTTATTTATTGATTCAAAATACTACCAGCATACAAACCTTTCTCGACACATACTTTGACTACATTTTCATACTTACTTGCTTCACCGTCCATATGTGGGTCACTGGAGATCTTACAATTATACAAAATCTGAAGATCTTCTTTGGAGAGGTTTACCAGGTGAAGCGGGTCGTAGACTCTAAGAATGACTTTTTCTTCAAAATCCTCCATAACTGCTTCCCCGGTCTCAGTATCGGCGTACCACCAATGTAAATTCTGCAAAACATTCTGTGGCATTCGCTTTAGAGGCACTTTCCTCAGACATTTAGTTGGTTTGTAATGAATCCTCATCCACGGTCGTCCAGTTAGAGGATCTATACGTGACTGATCCTCTACTCTTCTCCCGACCCTTGGATTCAAACGCTCGAATTTCCTTGATCTCCCCTCCTTTCTTATGATTCTTTCAATTACGCTCGCATAAGGATCATCGCCAATGTTTATCAAATCTTTCCATGCTAGCGCAGTGATTTCGATCTTTGGCAGGGAGTTGAACGCTTTTAATGTTCGCCTCATGTACTGAAGCCCGTCTTTTCTTTTAATTACAAAAAGTTGCAGATCTCTGTCAAAGAACCAACTTAAAATTCGCTCAGACAGCTTCCCAGTACCCGGCACTCTCATTGTCCTCTTAATCGCTAACTCCTTCTCTTCAGCCCTGAAACATAGCTTTCTCTTTTCTTCATTAGTTAGCTCTCTTGCAGGTTCTTCTGTCGATGGCTGAGGATTCAATGCAGCATTTACTATATCTACATTGACAATTCTATTTCCATCAATCATGTAGGTATCGGTAATAGGATTCTGCTGCACAACTATCTCATCAGCTTCATCATCCTCATCAGCGACTACCTCATCATCTGACTGCCAATCCACTATCTCTTCTGGCACAAACTCGCCTTCTTCCAGCTCTTCATCTTCATTATCAAAACCTACATCCAGAGGATCATCATCGAGATCCATAAGCGCTTCAATCATCTCACTGATTTCAAAGTCTGTAGGCTGTTTTGATGAACTAGCTTCTCCCATTTCTCCTTCACCTTGACTAGGCTCCCCCTGAATTTGTGTAACTTGAGCTGCAGGAAAATCTACAGGCTCATTCTCCTTACTTGCACCGGGATCATTGCCTTCGTCATCATCCTCTCTATGCTGCACTTCCTGATCCCTACAACTTGTCTCCCCCTGAGCTTGTAGATTTTTCATGAGCTGCTCAAGGAGGGACCTCATTGATCGGATTTCTGAAGACTGATCTGCAATAAAAGATTTTAATTCAGTGTTCTCATCCCTTACATCCTCCACAATCTTCCTTAATTCGGCATTGTCTTTGTCAAGATTTGCGTTATGCACCTGGAGCTCGCCGACAGCCTTTGTGAGGGTTAGGATCTGAACATGCTGAAAGTCAACACGTCCCTTGAGTTGTACAAACCTCTGATTTTCAGTATATGCGGTTGAGGTAGATGGAATGGACTGAATGGGAGACGGAATGAATGGTGGTGGAATATATGGTTCATGATGCTGAGGTGGCGGTGATGGTGGAGCGGTGGCTTGAGGTTGGGATTGGGGAATGTGGCACCCTTGCCACAACAACCACCAATTACATACTCCCAGGATTTAATCACCATCATACAATACATAACGATCTAATAACCTAGATTTTAATGCGGAAGCATTAAAAACATAAAATAAAATTAGTGCAAAAGTATCCAACACCCTATGGTGCTACAAGGTACCATATCTAGGTCTACAAATCCAAATACAATTATTACAATCATCCCAAACATATTTTAACATTTGTTCCACAACATAAATACCGATTAAGATAACAGATATCTTCCAAATCTTCTCTTATAGCCTAACAAAAAGGTCCAGCAGTAGACTTCCCTTTTCCTGCAAAAATTCAACAACTAAAAGGGTAAGCGATTGCTTAGTGAATACCATATGATTTTACGCATTCAACAAATCTTTATGATGCCACCCAGAGTAACCGCGGTAACACATACCGTATACTCCACACGCACCCAAGGTACGCAAACCTAGGCCCGCAGCCCCTTCGAGTTGACACTCGGCATTAAGAAATCCACCATACTGAGGCAAACATACCATCGGGGATGTCATACTGTCTATCCTGGCCATAGAGGTGTCAAACTCTTGGCTCATATAGCACAGTAACATCAGAGTACAGATGCGACCACACAGGTCCATCAACATCAACAGGATGCACAACAAAAGAAAGGACATGCAACAAATGTGAATGTGCATCAATATATATACGCATGTTAGTAGAGTGCCAAACGAAAGTGAAACAACATGCCTCAGCAGGCCTAGCAAACATAAAGCAGATGTAAACATGCTAAAATCAAAGGTACTCACAGTGGGTGCGTAAATAAATGATAACCAATATTATTTCTCCGCGGCCTTTCAACCGGATCCACCAAGTACCCCACTGTGGGTTAAACAACACCACAAGGGACCCGTTATATTAATTACATCAATGCCTCATATCAATAACCGTTTAAATCATCAAAATCCAGTTTCGTAAGTTTGGCGATATTTTCCCACATTTAGGGTCTATATCCAAATTCGAACTATAACTAAGTTTGAACCCAATTCATGTTCATACATCATCCTTTATATAACTCGTGTTATTTTATTTGTTGTTTATGAGTTTCCTTCAAAATACACGAGTTTAAAGAGTAGCATTCTCAATTTTAAGCATTAAACTCGAATTTAATGGGTTAGATTCGAAATCAAGCATCAGATTCGAACCATATAGTCAGATTCGAAACTACCTTCGAATCTAGGGTTAGATTCGAACCAATTGACATAGATTCGAACTCCCCCTAATTCGAATCTAATAGTACACCTTCGAATCTAGTACCAAACTCGAGTTTGTTCTTGTATTTCGACTCTGTTCTTGACATATTCGAGTCTGTTCATCATTTCAACTTAAATCCTTCATTTCTAAGGCTAAAAATCATTAATATATCATGTATGATACCTAGATTTGATTCTATTATGCATATACTATCATAATCTTACAATATTTCAAGCAAAACAAGCTTCAATTTACATAAAATGATAGATTCGAAATTCTAGCTCTTCAAAACCGAAACAACAAACTTAAAAGTGTCGATTCTTACCTCAATTCGTATGAAATCAAAAATCCGTTTGTAGATTGTTGTTGTACTCCACGAGATCTTTCCGTTGACGTATAATTCTCGAAAATCCGACGGTCGGTTTGTGAGATATCTTAGAGAGATGTAGAGAGAACTTCTAGAGAGAGAATGTAGAGAGAGTGTGTGTGAAATATGAAAATGAATAACTTTTAGCCCTTTTATTCAGCTTTCATCATTTTTTTGCACATTTCACCCATCAACTTAACCGGTTCCATAAAATACTGATTTATTCTTAAATTTATCATTATTAACTTTTATCATTCATAATACTCCTTAATAAAATTTCCGAGTTCAAATTTCCTTAAAATAACAACAAACTTTCTAAATATCCCAAATACATGATAATTGTTCATAATTCAACTTAATTGTAAATTTTCCACTTAATTAGCCCAATTACAATAAAATAACTTTGAGGATGTTACAGCATGGGCTCCACCACGCTCAACTTCGTCCTCGAAGTTACTTGTATTTGAACAGATTTGTTTACTTATTCAACATATCGGCTTTTATCTCCCAAGCATGGTTTACTCCTTTGTGATGCTTCCAACGTATTAACCCTAGTTTAATCTTTTTGATCCTTAATTTCTGATGTTAGTATTCAAAACACATACATGTTTCTCAACATATACTAACCTTTCTCGAATTCTAATTTGATATAATCAGCCAATTTTCATCACCAGTTGTGAGGATTTCATACAGCTTTCCACATGAAACACCATGTGTTAATTCAATACTTCCTTTAGGAAAAATTCCAAATGACTCGACTGATTCCTAACTTCTCTATTATTCTAGTTGTGCCAACACATCCCGGTGTCAGCTTGTACCCTTTTTACAGATCCGGTTTCAATCCTTATCGGTGATACTTTCAACTACACTCAATTATTTGTCTCATAACTGATCGGTTTATTACTATCACCATAGTAACATCTTTTTGTGATATTACGGACATAACCATCAGAGTTTCCTTCGATTTCTTTCCAACATGTAGGACTTCTACTTTTCTTTGCGTGCGGAATTTTAAACAACGCCTTCTTTACTTTATCATGATAACTGGTGTTATATGAAATTCCTATCTAATCCATTGATCTTTTCAGCTTTTACCTAAATCCAAAATACATTATATTGTCATATATACCAATATGAACAGTAAGTTATTGGGAAAACCCCAGAATATAAACTTACTTCTTCGACCCCTAAAGTATAATTATGATACACATGATTTACTTTAACTAATGTGTTATTAATCAATTTCAACACTTATCACAACCAACAACTTAGACTAAGGTACTAACATTGATTGCACCAATGCAGTAGTTACAATTGAATTAATCGACACCAAAAATTTAAACAAAACTCATGACCACCTCCGAATCTCCCTTAGATTCCGAATCGTAGTATTAGACCTTTCTTTACTGTATAAGCAAATTTTCATTATTATCCAAAGTCTCTTTAACCTTCTTATTGATCAATTACCATATCAATAAATATACTATCCTCATGTATCATCGTATTTCCTTTCTAATTGATTACAACTCACATACATATTTTACTTATATTTCACATTGTATATTCCAAATCTCATATCATATGAACACCAGTCTTGTATTATTATACCCTCGTATACTTTCCCCAAAATTTCTAGACTAGTTTCCTCATATAATGTTCGTATATATATATCAATATTGAAACAAGTTCCTTGATTCCAATTACAAAATATTCTCACGATATTCAAAACATCTTTTCCAATTCAGAATTTCAAAATCCATTTTAGCTTATTCATCTAATGCCTATTCATACATTAACGTATTCTTTTTCATAATCATCATCTTACTTATAATAGTAACAACTTTTCCTAATACTCATGTTCATGTTATCTTTAGGATCATAAAACTTTTAATGAGGTTACGTATAGAATCTTAAAGTACTCTTCTAAAATGACCCATTTTTCTACAATTATAACAAACATCAGTCCTTCTTTGACAGTTGTCATTCTTATTCATAATGTCGACATCTTCTACATCTATCACGTTACATTCACTAAATGCTATCGGAGTATGATCCAAATCGAAGACTACATCTTCAATTTCTAAGGTGAAGTTACGGTATAAGCAATCTAATTTGGCTAGAGTGTTACTAGTAGTTTCTATGTCAATTATAGCAAGTAACTTAAACAGTGTCATGACTATTCGTTGTACAAAACAGTAGACACAAAAGACCTATTGACATCAGAATTAAACATTACTAATGCAAGCAAAAATTTAACTTATAAACGTACCCGCATCCATCTCCGGGTTTTCCCTAGCTTCTTCCGCGGTAATCTGAAATGCACTAACCTGTCCCCTTTGTGACTGGTTCCGGCGGTTGACTGAACCACCACTTGAACCTCCCGATGATCGTGTTGTAGATGGAGCAGCAGCAGCTGGATCGTTCCTCCTGCAATTCCTACTGTAGTGTCCTCATACACCACATTTATGGCAAGCATCTCCCTTCCTTGGGCATTCATTTTGGTAGTGACCCAATTCTCCACAGCAAAAACATGCACGTCCCTTGGTACACTTGCCGAAATGTTCCAAATGGTATTTATTGCAGTACTGTGGCTCAGTGTTGATAGAGTACGCTCGAGCACGACCCGAAGAACTATACTGTCGACGGAATGACAGTTGCGGCGAGTACTGCGAGGATCGTACAGAACCGGAGTAGTCTCCTTCACGCTGACGTTTCGGTGGTGAGGGTTGAGTTGGGTTAGCTGAAGCAGCAGCAGACCCCATCACATATCCAGACATACTGAGAATCTGTTCCACATTTCTGGAGGCTTCCAGTAAACCAGCAAATGTGGGGTAGCGTACGTTGCTCATCACTCTTCGGATTTCCAAATCAAGACCTACCTCGAATCGGGTCACTTTTCTTTCTTCTGTATCAACCTGATGAGGTGCAAATAAACTTAGTCTCGTGAACTCTACCGCATATTGAGACACAGACTTAGTCCCTTGGATTAATGTCATGAACTTAGCTTCTAGTCTTCGGCGTTCATCGGCCGGGCAGTATTTCTGAGTGAAGATTTCGGTAAACTCAGCCCATGTCATTACAGCAACCTTCTCCATTGTTAATGCATTCACCATCGAGTTACACCACATTATTGCGTCTTTGGTGAACATGGCAGTAGCGAAACGGACCATGTCCTTCTCAGCACAATCGCTGATTCGGAATGTCCGTTCTGTGGCTGTTATCCATTCCAGAGCAGCAACAGCATCACCCAGTCCATTAAACTCGACTGCTCCATTTCCCTTAAAATCCTTAAACCGACAACTTCTGGGCTTATTAGATGAACCAATATTGTCATCTTGTTCGTCATTGTTTCTCTCTCTTTCCTTATTCTTCCTCTTATCTTCTCTTCGTTTAGCTTCGGCCTCATCTCGAGCCCGAAACTGGTCTTGTATCATCCGATTTTGCTCAGCCATCATGGCTAGCATCATTTCTCTCGTCTCTTCTGGTGTCATTCCTCCTCCAGACATGTTCTGAAATACAAAATATATAACTTGTTTAGTAACATGTCATTTATTTAAAGACACCACCTAATTGTTCCGTATGATAGTCAATCTCTTATGAATACTAGATCATAGCCTATCTTAGTTCAGATCATTTCCTAAGTTCACTACATATCATCACTTAATGTTTGAGATCAAGACCTCACGGACACTTGAATCTCAAACTACTGCTCTGATACCATCTCGTGTGGCACCCTTGCCACAACAACCACCAATTACATACTCCCAGGATTTAATCACCATCATACAATACATAACGATCTAATAACCTAGATTTTAATGCGGAAGCATTAAAAACATAAAATAAAATTAGTGCAAAAGTATCCAACACCCTATGGTGCTACAAGGTACCATATCTAGGTCTACAAATCCAAATACAATTATTACAATCATCCCAAACATATTTTAACATTTGTTCCACAACATAAATACCGATTAAGATAACAGATATCTTCCAAATCTTCTCTTATAGCCTAACGAAAAGGTCCAGCAGTAGACTTCCCTTTTCCTGCAAAAATTCAACAACTAAAAGGGTAAGTGATTGCTTAGTGAATACCATATGATTTTACGCATTCAACAAATCTTTATGATGCCACCCAGAGTAACCGCGGTAACACATACCGTATACTCCACACGCACCCAAGGTACGCAAACCTAGGCCCGCAGCCCCTTCGAGTTGACACTCGGCATTAAGAAATCCACCATACTGAGGCAAACATACCATCGGGGATGTCATACTGTCTATCCTGGCCATAGAGGTGTCAAACCCTTGGCTCATATAGCACAGTAACATCAGAGTACAGATGCGACCACACAGGTCCATCAACATCAACAGGATGCACAACAAAAGAAAGGACATGCAACAAATGTGAATGTGCATCAATATATATACGCATGTTAGTAGAGTGCCAAACGAAAGTGAAACAACATGCCTCAGCAGGCCTAGCAAACATAAAGCAGATGTAAACATGCTAAAATCAAAGGTACTCACAGTGGGTGCGTAAATAAATGATAACCAATATTATTTCTCCGCGGCCTTTCAACCGGATCCACCAAGTACCCCACTGTGGGTTAAACAACACCACAAGGGACCTGTTATATTAATTACATCAATGCCTCATATCAATAACCGTTTAAATCATCAAAATCCAGTTTCGTAAGTTTGGCGATATTTTCCCACATTTAGGGTCTATATCCAAATTCGAACTATAACTAAGTTTGAACCCAATTCATGTTCATACATCATCCTTTATATAACTCGTGTTATTTTATGTGTTGTTTATGAGTTTCGTTCAAAATACACGAGTTTAAAGAGTAGCATTCTCAATTTTAAGCATTAAACTCGAATTTAATGGGTTAGATTCGAAATCAAGCATCAGATTCGAACCATATAGTCAGATTCGAAACTACCTTCGAATCTAGGGTTAGATTCGAACCAATTGACATAGATTCGAACTCCCCCTAATTCGAATCTAATAGTACACCTTCGAATCTAGTACCAAACTCGAGTTTGTTCTTGTATTTCGACTCTGTTCTTGACATATTCGAGTCTGTTCATCATTTCAACTTAAATCCTTCATTTCTAAGGCTAAAAATCATTAATATATCATGTATGATACCTAGATTTGATTCTATTATGCATATACTATCATAATCTTACAATATTTCAAGCAAAACAAGCTTCAATTTACATAAAATGATAGATTCGAAATTCTAGCTCTTCAAAACCGAAACAACAAACTTAAAAGTGTCGATTCTTACCTCAATTCGTATGAAATCAAAAATCCGTTTGTAGATTGTTGTTGTACTCCACGAGATCTTTCCGTTGATGTATAATTCTCGAAAATCCGACGGTCGGTTTGTGAGATATCTTAGAGAGATGTAGAGAGAACTTCTAGAGAGAGAATGTAGAGAGAGTGTGTGAAATATGAAAATGAATAACTTTTAGCCCTTTTATTCAGCTTTCATCATTTTTTTGCACATTTCACCCATCAACTTAACCGGTTCCATAAAATACTGATTTATTCTTAAATTTATCATTATTAACTTTTATCATTCATAATACTCCTTAATAAAATTTCCGAGTTCAAATTTCCTTAAAATAACAACAAACTTTCTAAATATCCCAAATACATGATAATTGTTCATAATTCAACTTAATTGTAAATTTTCCACTTAATTAGCCCAATTACAATAAAATAACTTTGAGGATGTTACAGGGAACTTCTGGCTGACTTGTGGATGCCGAAGAAGACCCTTGCATGAACCGATGACGTTTGGCACGTTGCCTCGTCACTAGCGGAGCAACTTCCTCTTCTTCAAAGTCCGAATCTTCAGATTCCCTTTCTTCTCTCCTCCTCGATCCTGCTGCTTCATTCACTACTAACCTAGCTCCATAGGTTCCGATGTGAATATTGGGATCTGCAGCCACTGATTCAGGAGCTTCAGCCTCCTGCTCCTCCATATCATCTGATTCTGATTCTGATGATGTCAAGCCTCCATCAGCCCTCTCTGGCTCATACTCCTCTACATCTCTAAAAACATCATCTTCACCTTCTGGTGGACTAAGCAGCTCACCCACTAATGCTGCGGCAACATCTTCGTTTGCATGAGGCCCTGCCTCCCAAATTTCATTTAGCG
The DNA here is from genome assembly GCA_020465985.1 of Centrapalus pauciflorus. Classification (NCBI taxonomy): domain Eukaryota; kingdom Viridiplantae; phylum Streptophyta; class Magnoliopsida; order Asterales; family Asteraceae; genus Centrapalus; species Centrapalus pauciflorus. The sequence continues at coordinate 162,155 of JAANYP010008942.1, read as the reverse complement.
TCTGGCAAAGCTGTTCAGTTTCACTCTGAATATTGGAGGGCCCGACTTCTTGAACATTTGATGGCCCAACTTCTTGAATTTGGGGCTGCTCGCTTGTAGAAGGCATTGATGCCTGGATTTGACTCACTGCTGGTCTCTGACGGCGTCTTTGAACTCTTGGCTGTTGTTGTTGTTGACGTTGTTGCTGTTGTTGTTGTTGTGGAAACTCAACGACCCCTGCCCAGTTGGCATCTTCCGGGGCTTGAAAATCCCTATCCACAATGGCTCCGAACAATGGACGAGCAACAGGAACAGCCAATTTTCCTCGGTGTGAGGAACAATCAGCGAAAATCCGTTTGTCCATAACATTAACACTCAGAGAGTCATTTGACTGCGGCAAGTCTGGCAAGAAATGCCTTATCAGCATCATTATGAATCTTGGGTACAGCAAAAATCTTTCCCTTTCTGGAGCCGCAATCTGATGAACGAACTCCGAGAAGAACATTTGTGAAAAACTGAACTTCCGATTGTATACCAATGCAATAACCCCATATTAGATCTTTGACACTATGTAATCAAATCCAGCTTTCTTCGGCGCAAAACAGACCATGAATACGTGCACCAAGAATCTCCATTGCCCAATCAGGCCACTCTTCATGTATGACGACTTTGCCACATCTAAGCTGTATCCCATCCTCAGAAAAGCAGTCTGCCTAATACTTAATGGAAAATCAATAGGCCCATCTTCTTGTTCCTGAGATCCCAACTGCAGAACCTGACGCAACATGTCTGCAGAGAAGACTAACGGCTGTCCAGCGATTCTCGTTCTTAGAACTGTCGGGGTGACAGTGCAATCAACTTGTAAATGGTCGTAAAACTGCCGCACATATGAAATAACAATTGGGATGTTATGGTATAGAGCAAAGCTAATCCTAGATTCAGCTAGGAAATCCAAAACTTGGCGATATCCCTGCGCCTCAGGGATATTATTGTCGGGATTAAGAACCATATTATGCTTTGGAACAAAAGCTCGAACCGCCATTTCTGCACAATAAACAAAACTGTTAGACTCATTAAAAATCAATAAACTTGTTTAAATTCAAATTTGTTTTATTTTGTACTTGTTTAAGTACAAAATCTAACACAATTAAATTTCTACAAGTTTAATAAAATTTAAATTAAACAGTGCAAATAAACAATAGATTCGAAAATAACAGATTCGAAGTGTCCATATTGAGTGTTATGAACAGATTCGAATTGTCCCTATTCGAGTCTAATGGACAGATTCGAAGATCATGGTCATCTCGAATCTAATGACAGATTCGAGAAACCCATGAACAGATTCGAAGTTCATGAACAGACTCGAAATGCCGACTGCCAATATGTCAACAAAAACCCAAGATTTTAACCATTTTGAACTTAATAAATCACATACATTAGTTCAACTAGGTTCTAATCATTGATTTATGCTTTTAATTTGATCTTTTTTTAGGTCCAAACTTGGTAATTTAGCAAAAACCCTATTTCGACCTATAAAACTTCAAAATTTGACGATTTAGTCTAAAATTGTGCATAAAACTACACAAATCTTGTACAATCCGGTTGATTATACCTAGATGTATCTGTAGAATCGAAACACCAAGTAAGAGACTCGACAAAATGTCGTTTAGGAGGATTACGATAGACTCGAAGAACAGATTACGAAAGACTCGAAGAACAGATTCGAAATCGCCTTTAGACTCGAGTGTGATAGATTCGAAAACAGTAAGTCTTAAATGACTTCACTGTTGACCTATTTATACCACCAACCCTCGATTCTAAGCATAGATTCGAATCTACTGACAGATTCGAAGTACTTCCTTATTCGAGTCTGTCTTAGATTCGAAACCACCAATACTTAGAAAAATTTCGAAAATTTTGAAATAAATTCAACTTTTCCAACCTTTTTCTACGGTATCGTGTAACCAGATAAACTATGCCAATTCTTTTACCCTAAGCTCAAGATAGTTCACGCATTGTTTATTTTATCCAACTTTGAATGCACCCTCAGTAACTTTTGACCTTTTCCCTAAGTAAAAATTAAACTAAACTAAAATAAAAGTAAATTAAAATAAAATAAACTAAGGTAAAAATAAAATAAAATAAAATAAAATAAAATTTTGACTAAAAAATTTAATCTAGACTTAAGCTATAAAAAATTTACAAGCTAAGTTAAATACTAAACAACATATTTTTGATGAGTATAGTCTAAGAGAGGTTCAATCAGATAGCGATGTCTGATACTAACTTTCAGTACTTAAACTTTCACACTTAGGAATTTTTTATTCCTTTGATTGTTTGTCGTGACACACTTATTTAGCCAATTGTTGGTATTTTACCCCGTTAAACATTCTACAATTCGGAATATCCCTTGGCCTTTTTATTTATCAGGAAATTATCTTACGTGACTCAGACATAGACATACTTTTATGATCAAGGCACACAGACAAAGATTCTAACTTGTTGGTATTTGCAAACTTTCTTTAAAAGACAAACATCAGACACAGGTCCGTATTTTCATACAACAAAGTGTCTTAGTTCGACTTAAGGTTTAATTTTAAAGTTAGCAGACAGCGGTGACAGGTCTGTACTGACGTACAACAAAGCGACATATCTGCTAACCCGAATCTAAACAGAGACAACAGGTCTGTACTTACGTACAACAGAGTTGCATGTTTTCGACTCTCAGTTACATATGATATTTCTATTCTTTCCATTTTTAGATGTATTTGATGTTGCCATACATCCCCAGAAAGCTTGCATACCTTATTTAGACTCAATGTTTGTATGTCTTGCACATAAAAATTAAGACCGATTGGTCATACATCTAAGTTAGTGACACGCTTGACTTTTTCTAGATTATTTTATTAGCCTTGAGATTCCCTATATGTATTATGCCTACCAACATATCAAACTAAATAAAGTATAACACTTAGGATTTAGTTGCATTATGTGTGAAAGCCTAAATACTTAGAGTCTGTAACGACTGTGCTAATTTTCGTCACTTTGAACCTATGTATCTAAGACTTAACTCTTTTTTCTGATATTCCCTTTTTTTTTTTGTAATTTTCTCTCTTTTTTTCTTTTGTTTTTCATAAGAAAAGCAGTAAAATAAGCTAACCTACTAACTTACTAAAAATAGAAACTTTCCTAAATTAGCAGATTACTGAAAAGAAAGAAATACTACGACTCTACAATAAAATAAACTTACTACTACTAAGGTCAAATTACTCTGGGTTGCGCATTCCATTCAGTTGAATTAAATACTCAAACCGTGACTTATCAAACGCTTTGGTAAATAGATCTGCATTATTATCTTCTGTTGCCACTTTTACCAGTTTGATTAAGTTCTTTTCAGCACAATCACGAATAAAATGATGCCTTATGTCTATGTGCTTTGTTTTGTTGTGTTTGACTGGATTATTAGTTATAGCAATAGTAGACTGGTTATCTATCCTAATTGGAGTTTGAGTGTAAGCCAAACCGTAATCCCGCAATTGTTGTTGTATCCACAGAACCTGTGAGCAGCAACTACCAGCAGCAACATACTCGGCCTCGCACGTTGACACGGCTACCGACGTTTGTTTCTTGCATTGCCAGGACACCAGTCTCCCTCCTAGGAACTGACAACCTCCAGTCGTTGATTTGCGCGTCAAGCTGCATCCTCCGTAGTCAGAATCTGTGAACGCCTCCAACTCTAGATCCCCCTCCGCGTGATACCAAAGTCCCAGCTTCGGTTTCGACTTGAGGTATCGTAGAATTCGCTTTACAGCTTTCATATGCATTTCCTTCGGATTCGCTTGAAACCTTGCACAAATACAAACAGCAAACATAATGTCAGGTCTTGAAGCAGTTAAATACATAAGTGACCCAATCATGGCCCGATATAAAGTCGGATCCACATCGGTATCACTTTCAGTACCCGGCCCGAGATTGTGATTTACCTGAATCGGCGTGCTGAAATGGGCAGTCAACTTAGTTCCCTCCATCCCAAACCGTTCTAATATGTCATAGACATACTTAGTTTGATGGATAAACATCCCTTCCTTCTTTTGGTCAACTTGTAACCCTAAAAAGAAATTCAACTCCCCCATAGCACTCATCTCGAACTTAGACTTCATCACCTTCTCGAAATCTTTGCACATCTGTTCGTCTGATGATCCAAAAATGATATCATCGACGTACACTTGTACCAAGATAAAGTGATCGCCCTTCCTCTTAACAAACAAGGTACTATCTATCCTACCCCTTTCAAAACCGTTCTCTAACAGATGGTTGGATAGAGTCTCATACCATGCCCTAGGTGCCTGATGTAATCCGTATAGAGCCTTATCTAAGCGATATACTCTATCAGGATATTTTGGATCTGTAAATCCGGGCGGTTGTTCTACATACACCAACTCCTTCACTTTTCCATACAGGAAAGCACTCTTAACATCTAGTTGATATACCTTAAAGCCTTTGAAGGAGGCAAATGCTAGAAACAACCTAATGGCTTCCAGCCTTGCTACTGGTGCAAAAACCTCGTTGTAATCGATTCCCTCCTCTTGGTTGAAACCCTTTACAACTAACCTCGCCTTGTTGCGCGTGACTATACCCCGATCGTCTCTTTTGCACTCAAAAACCCATTTGGTTCCTATTGCTATTTCCCCTCGAGGTAACGGAACTAACTCCCACACTTCTAGTTTCCTAAATTGCGAAAGTTCTTCCTGCATCGCTTCAACCCAGGAGTTGTCCTTAAGTGCCATTTGCACATTCTTAGGCTCTACTTGCGATATGAAACAAGAATAGAGACATGTGTGATATGCCTCGGAGTCATTTATCATCGACAACAACACAGTGTTGTTATTTACACTACTCCGAGTCCTCACACCCTCGTTAGGATTTCCTCTGATGCTTTCTATTGGATGGTTCTTGTTAATCCTAGAGGTCTCTATATCATCAACTCTTAGATTATCTCCTAAGTTGGATCCTATTTCACCTAATGGGGGAATAGGCTCAGCTTCTAAATTTTCCTCCTCACGGACGTTTTCCTCAGAGTTGGAACTCGATGCTTGAGTCTGATTCTCAGTGGTAGGTGTCTCTTGATCAGCAACTTCTGGAGACCCATCTACAGTCGCAGTAAGCTCTGATGTAGATTCGAACGTGGTCCTCGGAAAGATTTGGCCTTCGTCATTTAGGTGCAACGTCGCCATGTCTTTTCCGATTGTACCTGCAGTATCATCCAAAGGAATGTTAAATGACTCAAACAATTTATCATAGTCAAATAACCATTCCGGACCAGTTTGGGGTTCATGTGTATAACTTGTGACTTCAATATTATACACAATCTCCATATTACCACTTGTTTTGTTAAAAACCCGTTTGTTTGGTGAGTTTGGCACATAACCTAGGAAATATCCTTCGTCAGCCTTTTCACCAAACTTCGGTTGATGTTTTGTTCTTAAAAGTGTGCATGGTACTCCAAACGGTTCGAATCCAGTTAAGTTAGGTGGCCGTTTATTCAAAATTTCATAGCATGTTTTGTTCAATGATTTGACTGTAAGGACTCGGTTTAAAATGTGGCACGCGGTATTCACTGCCTCCCCCCAAAACATGGTAGGAAGCTTTGAATCCGAAAGCATAGTCCTTGCAGCCTCAATCAAAGTTCTATTTTTACGTTCGGCCACCCCATTCTGTTGAGGTTCATATGGTGCACTGAATTGATGCACTATGCCCTTTGATAGGCAATATACACCAATTACAGTGTTTTTGAATTCAGTCCCATTATCACTACGAATATGTTTAACCCTAGTTCCGTATGAGTTCTCCACTTGGTCCAAGAACCCGATGAGCTTTGCAGCCGTCTCGTCCTTCGTACCTAAAAAGAAAACCCAAGAAAAACGTGAGTAATCGTCGGTGATAACTAAGCAAAACCAACTACCTCCTATACTCCTTTTGTTGATAGGTCCGAAAAGGTCCATATGCAACAAATCGAATGTTGAGGCGATTGAATTTTGTTTCTTGGACTTGTGTGTCTTTTTATGCTGTTTGCCCTTCATGCACGGTAGACACTTGTCCTCGAACTGAAAACTCTTCAATGGCACACCCTGCACCAATCCATTCTTCGTTATGTAATTCATCTTCCTTAGGTGCAGGTGAGCCATGCGTCTGTGCCACAGTACGGATTCCGTCTCCGAAGCTTTTGATAGTAAGCAGATCGGACCCATCGAAGTATCTGGCTTGTTCATATCGAGCATGTACAAGTCATTCTTCCTTGGTGCCCGCATCAATATCCAATCTTCAGGTATCTTGAATCCAGGCTTCAGCACTAACGCCTCAGTGGCAGTAAATAACACCGAGTTCTTCTTATCACAGATTTGAGATACACTAATGAGATTATGAACCAGTTTATCAACATGATAAACTTGATCCAAAGTAATCGTCCCATTAGTGACTTCTCCAGTTCCAGTGATGTTTCCATCCTTGTTACCCGCGAATGATACGAATCCCCTATTACCCCCCTTGAAGTCTGTGAGAAGACTTCTTTCCCCCGTCATGTGCCTGAAGCAACCACTGTCGACGAACCATTTTGTTGTTTGGACCGGTAGTTATCTCCTGCACATGAAAGAAAATAGGTTAGTTATCACGGGGAACCCAAGCCATGACTGACTTGGTAATACCATTCTCGTCCACATACGTGAACTCTTTCAAGTACCCATCTCGCCTTTCAGGTGACTTGGGCCTTTGAACTGAATTCTGTTGTGGTGCCGAGTGAGTTAAGTTCACTCTTTGCCTTGGTGTAGGCATTTGTTGTGGAGCTCTAGAATAATTCCTATTATATGCCATTTCTGACTGTGATCCTTGAGCTCTTACCGGTGCATACTGTCTAACTGGAGTATGTGACCTAACTGGAGTGTGTGACCTGCTAGGTGTGGTGCTCCTATAGACTTGTTGAGGTACTGACCTAGATTGATTATTGACACGATTCGGTGAATTTGTCCTAGTCACTTCCTTTGGTCCAACCTTAACCGGTGTGTTTTTCACAACTTGTTTGGGTGCGGCCTGCACAGTTTTCTCGGTAGGTTGAGAACTACTGCTGCTCGCCACACTGGTTGAGGGCTTGACAGGTGTTGGGTTCACTGTCTTAGGGGTAACATCGGCTTTCCTAAGTGGACAGTGAGAAGCAACATGCCCTTTCTCGTGACATCTGAAGCAAGACATCTTATCCATGGACTTTTTGTTTGTTCCCTTAGATCTAGGTGTCTCACTGGTGTCTACTTCCTTTGGTACAGCTATGATGTCTGACTCGTCGACCTGGTCAGCCCATGAAATTTTCTGTTTTCCTGCAGGTGTTTCACTAGAGGAAGACACAAATTTCACTTTCTTGACCTTGAAGGTTGAGTCAGCCACCTTAGGTGCATTTTCTACTATAGGCTCAGGTGTCGGTTCAGGTAGGTCCTCTAAGTCTACTGACTTGTCAGTTTTCTCCTGAGGCTGAGGCACATAGTTCGCATTGAACGGTGGAGGAATTTCATGAAAACCTAGACCTACAGGCTTCTTTGACTGTCTTTGGGCATCTAAGACTTTCCCTAGGTTTAGGCTCGAATTCCTAAACTTTTCCAGCTTGCTATTTGCCTCTGCTACCTTAACCTTGGTTTCTGCTAGCTCTATATCCTTGTCCTTAAGACTTTTCGTCAAGGCCTCTACGTGCTCATACATAAGTTCTATCCTAACACACTGCTCACTGAGTTTGTCTTTTAGAACTACTACGTCTTGAGCATCAGCCTTAAGCTTTTCTTTTAAATCTTGCTTTATATCAGTTAGACTAGCATTTTCAATTTTTAATTTTTCATTTTGAGCAGATATGGTTTTATGTGATTCTAAGACTAGATTTAACATATCATTAGAAGTAGCACACAAAGCACATAATTCTTGAAATAGAGAGTAAGATAGACTAACCTTAGAGTTATCAGATTCCACGTTGGCCATCTGAGCAGCAAACTCCAGCACCGTCTGATCATTCGCCTTCTCTACCCACATTGGACTACTGTCCCATGTAGTCTGCTCGTCCCCATCACATTCAGTTTCAGTAACTTCAGCCATGAAGGCTCTAGCATTGGACTCAGGATGTGAACTCCAATCATACGTACCATCTAGTTGTCGATCTGAAGTGACGTTCGATAATAGACCAGCTAGATTGGCTTGTCCAGTTGAGGAACTCGGAAGGTATCTTTGTTGGGACTGATTTTGGTACTGTCCCTGATGCTGACTCTGTCCTTGGTATGTCTCTACCTTCGGTCTCTGACACTCCCTGGCGAAGTGTCCCAATCCCTGACAGTTGTAGCATTTCACCTTGGACTTATCAAACCCGATCCCCTTGTTATTCATCTGTAAATTCCTTCCAGTTCTCTTAATGAATCTTTTAACCCTCTGGGTCACCATGGCCAGTTGCCACTTAAGATCCATTTCCTCTAAGTCATCAGGGTCGACCTGATCGTAATCTTCGTCCCATAGAGCAGGATCGTTTATCTTTCCCTGAACGCAATTTCCATAAGCGGCCACAAACGAAGCAAGTAGATTCAAATGTTCTTCCGCCGACTTTGCGCTCATTGGCATCTTCGAATAGCTCTGACTTGTCGATGCCTGTTGGACTTGAGGTTGCGGTTCTTCCTATCTTCCGAATCCTAAGAACGCGCGATTCAAAGAGTCTTCAGACTCTGCTGGTGATGATGTCTCTCCAGAGAAAAACGCTGTAGCAGACTTCGGTTCGGCTGCTGCTGAAGATTTTGACGTCTTTCCAAAATACATTGCTGGATTCTGGACTTGCTCATAATCAGTCTCAGTCTTCAGGAGCTCGAAGTGATATGCCCTCAACGTTCCCACTATATCGTCCAGAGATTGAGTGTAGTACTTGTCTTCATTCAGCTTTATCATTGCCACGTACATAGCCCACTTGGCTGGTAGGGCATCAAGAAGCTTGTTGTTCTTGTCAGTATCGGAAAACTCAATCCCGTGGCTCTCAAGTTCTGTCAATAGATGATAGAACCGGGTGATGATGTCATCCAGTTGTTCATCCTTTAACGCCTTGAAGATGGCGAACTGTTGTTTTAACAGCTCTATACGCTTTCTCCTAACCCGAGGATTTCCCTCACACCTCTTCTCAAGCGACTCCCAAAGTTCTTTTGATGTCCTCTGAGTCCGGAATGTGTGTAGAATATCTTGCGGTAACGCCATTCGGATTAAATAAAAGGCTTTGTTTTCGGCTTCAAATAATTTCTTGTCATCCTCTTTCATCATCTGGTATGACAAGACCTTTTGACGGCCTTCAACTTCAGATACCGGTGGAATATACCCTTCATCTATGCACACCCACATGCGCATATCATTGAACCGTACGAAATCGGTAAATCGGTCCTTCCACCAGTAATAGTCCTCGACCTTCATCAGCTTAGGTGGGGCGTTTGCCTTCCCAACCTCGTGGTCCATTTCTAAGAATTTATGAAGATTTGACATCTTTTCTAACGAAATTGAATTTGAACTTAATTAATTTAATTCGAAACTGATTTAGATTAACTTTTTCGAATCTAGGTAGATTCGAAACTAATTAAGGGTAAATCTTTTGGGATTAAATTCGATTAAGTTTTAAAATTCAATTAGAATCGAAATTATGTCAGATTCGAGATATCCTTAGTGTCTATGGACCTTAGATTCGATGGTCAGCAAACTCGAAATTCAGCAGATTCCAAACAACAGATTCGAAACAATACTAGACTCGAAACAAACTCGAAACTAAACTAGACTCGAGATCCTATTCGAATGAAGCAACAGATTCGAAACAGGTAGATTCGAAAAACTCTGAAATTGACTCGAAAGGAGCGTATTTAGGTTAGACTCGAGACTAAAGTGAAACCCTAATAACCCCTATAGATTCGAGCGCCGCAAACTCGAAAAACGGCTAACACTTTCATTTTTTGACGTTTTGTAGATTAAATCACTGTTTTTCTAACGAAAAATAATGATTTCGATCAAAAACGTGAAAAACCACAAAGTGTTTCCCGAATATGAATTTGCTAAGCTTGAAAATACGTTTTTGAGAGCAAAACCGTCCAACTAGCGTCAAGAAACCTAGAATGTATCTGATGAACACGAAGAACACCAAGAACACTCCGTATGCTCTGATACCACTTGTAAGGTCTACCACTGCAAGATCTATCTAGACGCGGATCCGTGAACGAGTGTGGAATCCTCGTTGACGGTTAGACGGACAACTCTCAACCACGAAACACGGAGACTATTAGACGCTGAACGAACGACACACGAACGATCCTACGAACTAATTCTCTCCGAAACAGCACTCACCTAGCTGATAAACTCGAGATTGCCTTAAGCTTAATTCCTCACGAATTCTGCTAAAAGTCTGCTAATGACTCGAGTCTATCCCTAATTATAGACCCTGATTCGAGTCTGATGTGGGCCAAACTCGAATCTGGCCCAAGGCCCATTCGAGTCTGTCCACAAAGACACTCTCGAATCTAGCCTTCATTCGAATCTAAGGCTACATTCAAATCTATCACAGATTCGAGTGTCTACCTTTGTGTAATTCGAATCTAGCCAAATCACTTAAACACTTAAGTGATGAAACTTATGTTTTACTTATGTTTGAGTTAATCTTTGACCTTTATGTTTGAACTTCTTGTAGTATGTTACATCAAGTTCAAACACACAATCAATAACACACAAACACATATAAACATATATATATGCAAACACTCGTCAAAAACACAATGCAATATCAATTAGACTGTTATCGTCACACAGGATGTACCAACACTTTTCACTCAAAGAGGCAACCAAAATCAAAATGCCTTCTTTAGAGGTGCAAAGGAAACTGCTTGAAGCTGCTAAGGAGTCAGCAACTGAAAAGGAAGGTGGTAAGGAACAAGGTGCTCCGGTCTCTGTGACCAAGTCAAAACAAGCATCTTCTGCAAGAGCCCAGATACACTTTGACAACTTGGCAAGGAAAAAGTTATTTGATGTTGCTGATAGAAGACTTGCCAAGGAATCTATTGTCAAAGCTGTGCCCATCTCAAGAAAAGGCAAACAGTTGAAATTACAAATAACCAGAATGGGTGCAACAGGCCCAGAACTGGAATCTTATGACTACACTGATGTTGCACAAATAGGGTACAGGGAATGGGTTGAGTTGGCAGTTGCCTTGAGCCAGTCTAAGTCTGAAACGGTTAAGACTATCAGGGCATATGTCAAGAAGCTGATGGAGAGAGTGAAAGACCTTGGCCTGATCTCAGAAGAACAATCTCAAGGTGTCTCTGTGACTTACCCCAAAATAAAGGCCAAGGGGAATAGAAAGGATTCAGAGCTGGAGGGACTCCTGATCTTAATTGAACAAGGTGACTATGCAGTAGAGATCAAAGGAGTTGACCACAGCCTGCCCAAAGGAGTAGAATTTGAAGAAGGCAAGCTGATTGAGGAACCTGAGTTGGGGGCATTTTTTGTAGATCCCCTGACAAAGAAGAAGTGCTTTCAGAGAGCATCAGACCTACACAAAGTTGGTCTCAAGCAGCTTGTAGCATTCAGACTTGCAAACTCCTTCAGGCAATCCAGCAAGTGCAGAGCAGCCATCTGGGATCAGCTCAGAGCTTCTATGAAAGAGGGGAGCTTAAACTAGGGGTGTTCAAGAAATTCCGAAACCGAAAAACCGATAAGAAAAACCGAAAAACCGTTCCGATTTTGAGGTTAACCGAACCGAATTTTTTAATTATTTTCAGTTTGGTTAACCGAACCAAAAAAAACCTTCGGTTTCGGTATCGGTTTAGGTTCACGATTTTGGTGACGGCCGTTTAACCGAAAAACCAAAATTTTTTTAATTTTATATTTTTTAACTTTTAGGCTTATAAATATTAACATTTATCCCAACGATAATTTAAAATTTTAACTTGTTTATTAGTTTACATTAATTGTTAAATCTAAAACTACAAAAAACTATTCTAGAACAATTTAATTCATAAAGATTATAAACTAGTTTTCTAGTCTTTATTAGATTTTTAAAGATAATATTTAATCTTTTAAAAATATTATATAGATAATTTATAGTTTTATTCATCTCTATTATCATTTTTGGCATTTGAAATTTTTAGAAATTATTTGTTGGAATTTTTAATTTGGAATTTAATTTATTAATTAATAAATGGTTAATTGGTTAACCTAATAACCGAACCGAAAAAACCGGTTAACCGGTATTTTCGGTTTAGGTTTAGGTTCACGAATTCCCCAAACCTGTATCTCCGGTTAACCATCCGAAATGCAATTTCGGTTCGGTTAACCATCCATGAACACCCCTAGCTTGAACATCCCAATTTTATGTTCCTCAGAGTTGAAATACAAGACTTGGAGGAAACCAGGGATGAACTTGAAAAAAATGTTTGAAGAGGGATTGCCACCACCACTGTCATGAAGTCCACCTGCTGTCTGAGTAGGTGAAGAATGGAAGTTGTCCATCTGTTGGACAGGCTTGCCATTATCTGCTCCCATCATCAACAGTCCAAATTGTTGAATTTTCTTGTACATTACTTGTACTTTGTTACATAAGTTGTAACTTTTATTTTTGCATCAGTTGTAATATACACTAGTACATTAGTTGTACTTTGTAATTACATATGTTGTTTATGTAATCAAAAATCAGTATATCTATAAACTGATCTTTTACTTTACTTGAATGTTGTAATTTCATTTCAGCAAAATGTATTGTAAAAATGTATAGTGATTATTGATTAAATCAGCTTAGACTGATTGTTGCAAATAGGGGGAGATTATTAGGCACAAAAAGGCCTAAGTCAAACCTGCTCTACATCTTAGGGAGAGATTTTTAATCAAACCTGTTTGATGCACTTAAAGGTATAATTTAAGGCCTGTTTATGCCATAACGAAACCTGAAAAGTGATTTGCAACATCAGCCAAAGTTGTTTACCCTGTTGCATTCGTTGCAACAAAGGCAGATTGTCCAAGCTGTTCTATCTGCTGAACAGGCTGGACATAAACTGTCTACGCTGCTCTATTCTGTTGAGCAGCTTGGACAGATTCTAAGTGTTCTGTTATTTGTGAACAGAACCTGTTCTTTGTGAACAAAATCTGTTCTTTGTGAACAGAACCTGTTCTTTATGAAAAGGCTAAACACTTTATGGAATATGTTTCCAAGTCCTCATGTATTGTTTTTTGCTACAAGATCAGTTTACAAGTCAAAGACAAAGTGGAAAACAGAAAATGCACTGCCTGCCTACGCTGTTCTGTTACATGAAGACAAACGGATATCTGAAAAGGGTGACAGACCTTTTCTTATATCAAAATGGCATTAGCAAAAGAAGAAAGATGCAAAGTTGACATTCCTCTTTTGGTTAAAGCCTTATGCAACAGTGACAAAAAGAAAAAGACAAAGATTCTGTCATATGAAGACAAATCTGCTTTATCAGAATGTGCAGAAAATGTGTCTTGTCTTTTTCGAAAGACATCCCAATATCTCATTTGTCAAATGAAGAAGCTTCATTGAGATTCTTAGTGAGAGTATAAAAGGAAGCTTCTAAGGATTGTGAGACATCAAGAGTGTGAAATCAGATCGTGCATTAAAGTGTGTTTTCCATGCATGCAAGTCTGCTTGAATATAACAGTGTGTGTGTCTAAGCTGTTTATACTCAAGCTGTCCATCTGTGTCTTGTAAAAACAGTGAGTGCATATAAGTGAGTGTAGTCATTGTATCTAGTCTGAGTGTGTCTTAGATTAGTTTAACAACTGTTGTATCTGTCATCTCAGCTTGAACCTTTCCGCAGTCAAGCTTGTTTGTAATTAACACTTGTTGAGAATATACACAAACATTGAGAAAAGAGTGTTGAGTTTTAAATTGTTGTATTCACCCCCCCTCTACAGCTTAGAACACTACACTAGGGAAACCTTTTGGGACCTACATTAACGCATAACTATAGAACAATCTACACCATAGAATTATAATATAACACTGATGATATGATGGTAAATATGCGATTACAGTTAAATTAAGGGTTGTCCACTAAGTTTGACTACTAACTTTGACCATTATTTCGACTATTTTAATATTGAATGTACATGCAGTGTTGCATATATGTTATATAATATGACTTCGATGTTTATTATGTGATCTAAATTGTATTTCGACATTGAATTATCTCGATATGATATGTTGAATTGTCGGCTGGGTAAATTTTTTAATACGAAAAATAAATACGTAAAATTTTTACGAAAATAATATATAATGAACGGTCTCGTTAAATTAAGGTAGTTCATCAAGTTTAACTAGTAACTTTGACTATTATTTTGACTCTTTTAGTATTGAATATATATGTAGTGTTTCATATATGTTATATAGTATTACTTCGACGTTGAATTTACGATATAAACTGTTACTTCGACATTGAATGATCTCGACATGTTATATTGCATCGTGTTCGGGCTAAAAAAAATTTAACGAAAAATAAACACGTTAAATTTTTTCGAAAAAAATATATCATGTCCGGTCTCGTTTTAAAGAGTATAAAATTCTCGTTTTTATGACATAATTTTTTTGATTTATAAATTAATCATATTAATGTTATTTTAGTTTCAAGAAATAGGATATTTATTTTGCTAATGTCAATCTTTTTGTTTATTCTAATCCTTACCCTTTTTACCATTGATTATATTAGAATATCACTAATACCAATCTTTTTTTCACTAATTTCAAACTTGATTCTTTTAATCAAGACCACTAATTTAATCTAATCTATTGACGATATTGGTTCTACAGTTCTACACTAAAATTGGTTCATAGATTTCACAACAATTAACTTGTTCACAATTGAACCCTAGTACATACATACATACATACATACATACATACATACATACATACATACATACATACATACATACATACATACATACATACATACATACATACATACATATATATATATATGTTCAAGATCTATGGAAAATCATCTTTGACTGGAGTACTGGAAAACCATATTGAATGTACATGTTCATTACGGTAAAATGTTAAATTTAATGCACAACTACAATATACATATGTTCAACTGTGCATTATTATTGACTAGTTCACATCAATTACATGTTCATTAAGATAAAATGTTCAATTTCGTGCAAAATAACAATATGCACATGTTCAAATGTGCAATATGCATGAACATGTGTATATTACGCATTTTTGCTTGAAATTAAACATTTTGTCTCAATAAACATGTAAATGATATGAATTAGTGAATCATAATGCAATTTTGAACATATGTATATTATAATTTTATATGAAATTTAACATTTTATCATAATGAACATGTACATTTAATATGATTTTCTAGTACTCCAGTCTAATATAGTACTCCATTGATCTCAACCCTATATATATATATATATATATATATATATATATATATATATATATATATATATATATATATATATATATATATATATATATATATATATATAGAGAGAGAGAGAGAGAGAGAGAGAGAGAGATGAGATCATTGCAGAACCTAAATTTAGTTTAGAACTGTAGAACCAATATCGTCCATAGATTAGATTAATATAATGATCTTGATTAAAACCATCAAGTTTGAAATTAGTGGAAAAAAAAAAGATTGGTATTAGTGATAATTTAATTCTTTCAAGGGTAAAGATGAAAACGATTGGAAATGGCAAAAAGATTGAAATTAGGAAAATAGATATCTTTTTTCTTTAAATTAAAATAACATTAATATGAACACTTTTTAAATCAAAAAAAAATTATACCATAAAAACGAGAATTTTATACTCTTTAAAGCGAGACCGGTCATGATATATTTTTTTAAAAAAAATTTTACGTGTTTACTTTTTGTTAAAAAAAATTACGCGGACCACGATGCAATGTAGCATAACGATATCATTCAATGTCGAAGGAACACTTGATATCGTATATTCAACGTCGAATGTAATATTATATATCATATATGCAACACTGCATGTACATTCAATATTAACAAAACCAAAATAATAGTCAAAATTAGGAGTCAAAGTGTGGATTTAACGAGAACGGTCATGATATATTTTTTTCGAAAAAAATTTTACGTGTTTATTTTTTGTAAAAAAATTTTTAACCCAAACGACCATTCAATATATTATATTGAGATCATTCAATGTCGAATTACAGTTTATATCACATATTCAACGTCGATGTAATACAATATATAATATATGCAACACTGCATGTACATTCGATATTAAAAGAGTAAAAAATGGTCAAAGTGGGCAGTCAAACTTGGTAGATTACTATTAATTCAATGTTAATTGCATAATTATCATCTTATCCCTAATGTATATTATAATCTAATGATTTAGATTGTTTCTATAGTTCTGCACTAAATTAAGGTTCTGTAACAATTCGATATATATATATATATATATATATATATATATATATATATATATATATATATATATATATATATATATATATATATATATATATATATATATATATATATATATATATATATAGAAACACACACATATATAGAGATGGGATCATTGCAGAACCTAAATTTAATGTAGAACCAATAGCATCCGTAGATTAGATTAATCTAATGGTCTTGATTAAAATAGTCAAGTTTGGAATTAGTGAATAAAAGATTGGTCTTAGTAATATTTTTAATTCTTTAATGGGTAAAAAAGGATAGGATTGGAAATACAAAAAAGATTGACATTAGCAAAATAAATATCCTTTTTCTTTAAATTAAAATAACATTAATATGATTAATTTTTAAATCAAAAAAATTATACCATAAAAACGAGAGATTTATACTCTTAAAAACGAGACCGGTCATGATATATTTTTCCGAAAAAATTAACGTGTTTATTTTTCGTAAAAAAATTTTTTTACCCAGACCACGATGCAATATAGCATGGCGAGATCATTCAATGTCGAAGGAACACTTGATATCGTATATTCAGCGTCGATGCAACACTGCTATACATTCAATTTTAACAGAGCCAAATAATGGTCAAAATTAGTAGTCAAAGTTGGTGGGTTTAACGAGAACGATCATGATATATTTATTTCGAAAACTTTTACGTGTTTATTTTTCGTAAAAAATTTTTTTACCCAGATGACCATTCAATATATTATATAGAGATCATTCAATGTCGAATTACAGTTTATATTACATATTCAACGTCGAATTGATACTATATATCATATATGCAACACTGCATGTCCATTCGATATTAAAAGAGTCAAAAAAGGTCAAAGTGGACAGTCAAACTTGGTGAACTACTATTAATTCAATGTTAATTGCATAATTACCATCTTAGCCCTAGTGGTATATTATAATCCTATGGTTTATATTGGTTCTATAGTTCTGCACTAAACTATAGTTTTGCAATGATCTCAACCTATATATCTACTAATAAAGCATTTAGTTAAACACAACTCTTCATGCAAAATCTACAACTTATCAATGCAACTTTCTTGAATTTTAAGACTTACAAGAACCAAAGCATGATGTACAAGCAACTTCTTGTAAAACAATTAAAAACGGATTTTATTTTGAAATTATGAATTCTTGGAATCTGGTGACTGACTCTCCTCCACCCCCACCATGCCTCCTTCTTCCCCACGCTTATCTACTCCTTGCTACTCTCTCCTTGATAACGATTGTTATCTGTTACAACAAGCCCCTCTTCTGAACAACAACGGCAACCTCTTCTTAATGACAACGGCGGTGTTCCTCTTCTGAACCATAGTGGTGCGTTCCTCCATCAGCGGCGCTCGATTTTTTGAATGACGAAAGCAGAAAGGTATCTCTGTTTCTCTTGTTTTTTCGTTCAATACTTTCAGCAACTGATTTGGAATGCTTTAAGCAACTATTTTGAATGCTTTAAGCAACTGATTTCGAGACTTTCAGCAACTGATTTTGTTTTTTCGTTCAATACGTTCAACAACTGATTTTGAATGCTTTTATTTTTCCATAAAATGCTTATTTTTCCATAAAATGCTGATTTCGAATGAAACTGATATTGATAAGTCTGCTCGGAACTCAAGTTTTTCTAATAATCTTCAATATCTTGTGTTTTTTGCAGAGATAGGAGTAATGATACACCAGAGATTGACGCTGATAGCAACGACAAAGTATGATGATTAATAATTGGAATACTTACTATTTGATTCTGCAAAAAAAGGGGGTTTGACTTCTTAATGTTCAAATTCTCTTGTAGATCTTGGATTCAGTTTAGGTTTTCAATTTGGGTATGCCAATTTTGCTTCTTATAGTCTATATATGTTCATATATAAGTTTCTGTTTTGACTGCTTTTGATTGACAAAAATAAAATTGAATAAAGTTGAAAGCTTTTGTGGTTTTTTCCATAGTTAATTTTGTGTAAATTATTCTTATGGCGTCACACTTAGAAAACATAAGATAGTAAATTGAGGTACGGTGATGTAAATCCACCTGTGGTGAGGCTAGCAAAGTTGATGGTGGTTATTTATCAGTTTTCAAGATTCAAGAGCAAAGCAAAATAATTTCTTTTGAGATCAACAATCATTTTTTCAGGGCATCTACTTTCTTATATGGCATTGTATTCTGCTTTGTTGTGTAGGGGTTTTCCCAGAATCAACATCCCAATTTGAGGAGTTGGTAGCTGATCCTAGCACTAACGAATTGCTGCATTACACAGAGAAACCTAAAACTTTTGTATGTATTCGGGTAAAATGAACCACTTGACATATTAAACCGATAGTCATAAATTATTTTGGTGTATTTTTATGTCATACAGGTTAGTGAGCGTATCAATTGTGGTGTTTATGTATTCACATCGGATATCTATATTGCCATTCAGGGTGTTTCCACACAGCGAAAAGATAGAGGTCAGTAATAAGTATTTGTTTGTACAAAGATAATATTTGTGTTATTGTCATGTATGCCTCAACAAAGACCTGATTTATTTATGTTGTTACTGCCATTCAGGGTGTTTCCACACAGCGAAAAGATAGAGGTCAGTAATAAGTATTTGTTTGTACAAAGATAATATTTGTGTTATTGTCATGTATGCCTCAACAAAGACCTGATTTATTTATGTTGTTACACTTTCCATATGTATGTTTAAGATACTCTAACACTTAAATGTGTGGGCAAACTCAGGTATGAATGTATGATCTATAATTCTATATGTTTTTTTCTTCTTAAGATAACAAGTGTCAAGAGTTCACTTCTGAAGTTGCTTGTTAAGAAACATTTTCTATACAATGACTTATAAAGCGTCTCTGAAAAGTTCTAAAAAATTGTCATGCAATACCCTGCTTTAAATTCAACGAAATGTTACTTGAACTCAATGATTAGTATCGATGTGCTTTTTACTCCTTTGTAGTATTTCATCATCGTAGTGTAATGCAACCTCAAATCTGTCAATTTCCTTGCAGCTAATTTAAGACGTCAATCCTGCCTTGAAGCTCTACAGTTTGCAGTAAGGTACTAATATAGTGATTCGGGATCATAAGATAGTTGATCAGGCATTTAAATTGTGAAACTAGATTGTTTTTCCTTTTCTTTTTACTATTTGTGTAAGTTATAGTTCTCTGTTTTTGGATTGATGACGCTATCGATCATGTGATAGAGAAAGAAGTTATGACTATATTTAGCAAATAAAGAACTTAGCTATCTGAAATTGAGAACTTAGTTTATCTGTTTCAACATTCTAACCTGATACAACTACATCTGACAGGAGTCTTCCTGCAGGTTCTGTAAGATTGGATCAAGATATTTATCACCTTTTGCCGGAATATGGACTTTTGGGAACAAATAAAAACACGTGGGTAAGCAGTCCTCGGTAGTGTTCATAAAAATACTTTATTTACGCCGTAAATCAAGTTAGTGCCAGTCCATAATGATGCTATCATTCCTTGTTCACGTTTATGCAGTATGTCCTTGAAGTGGACTGCGCCAGCATGTTTGTTGTCGACGTGACATAAAGACACCGTTCTCCTCTGTAAACTCTTCGACTTAGTCCACTACAGTCACCGCTCCTTCTGGCGGCGCAAGTGGGCGTCAGGTGCTCCATGGTAAACCTTGATTCTTACATTAAATCCAACGTAGATGGGTTCGTAAAGTAAAAGTGAAGTGAAGATAGACATTACAATTCGATTTATTTACATTTCTATTGATTGAAGAGGTGAATTGAAGATTGATTCTTCTGTATTTTGTTTTTTTCAGGTTGAATTAAAATATGAGACTGTCATCTGGTGAGTTTCTCTCTTTCACCTCTCGATCTCTGATCGTTCTTCTATCCCAACAGATTTTGCCACTAAAAAGCTTGGTTTTAAGATCTACTTCATGAAAGGGTTTTAAAGGTATTCAAATAGTTTTCTAATCTTGTTAAGGTTTCTTCTTCTCGATCTTTTTCTTGATTCACCATTGGTATTCAAGGCTTTTTGTAGTGCATTCTCGATCTTGTTCTTGATTCACCGTTGGTTTTCATGATCGGTAATGAAAGGGTTTCCATATCTCACAACCTTCAGTCAATGTTTGTACACTTGTATGCATATGTGTGTGTCCTAGGATGCAAGAGTTGGCTTTGCATCCATCTGGTGGGGTTTCGATTGGAAGAAGAAAGGAAGGGGGAGGATTGTGACTGATTTTAAAGATGCTTATGAAGATGATGATATGGATGATAGTGGAGTTGCTAGGGCTAAAAAGATGAGGAGAGGTGCTGGAGATGTGCTTGATGCTTATGCATCGTACGGTGGCGTGTCTGGTTCTTGTGGGAAATCACATTCTGGTCAGTAATTTTTGTTAATGTAGTCTTCTGCAATTAGTTGTGTTTGAATAAATGAAAGAATGAAATAGAAACACACATGCATGAGGTGTAAATTTTGTATTTTTGAATGTGTTGATGTTGATTTTCAAAATTATGCCTAAAATTATGATACTTTCTACCTAACACAAATGAATTTGGTTTTCTGTTAGCTTCTTGTTGATTTGTATCTTCACTTCTTTTTTTTTTTTTTGTTATTAATATAATCAGAATCAACAAATTGTGTTTTAAAGTGTTATTTTTCATTTGTGATATATGATTTTAACATACTTTTGCTCATGTATTCTCTTTGATCAGAACTATCAATTATTATTTAATCAGAACTATTAATTATTATAGTGTTTATATCAAAGCTTATCTTTATAATCATTGTTGATATATACTTTTGATTCGGAGAAAATAGGTTTATGAGTGATTTCTCTCTAAATCAATTTCAAATATATTTCTTGATTCTACATCTTCAACAAGATGATCATCATATAGACAAAAAACAATTCAATATAGTCAACTCACCCGAAACACCTTGAAATGATCAAATGAACTTTTTTTCCACAAATTCTTGAGTTGTTCATTTGTTCATGTGGATTATGATATAACCTTTCTATGAGCCTCAATTTGATCTAGATAGCCTTTTAGTAAGCAAACTTACTCATGCTAGTTATGTGGATCATGCTCCAACCACTTTATAACCATCAATTTTGATCAACGGGCTTCTTGATGATGAAAATTGAGAAGTGAAATTAAAAAAACTACAGTTTCTCACTACTGATTCAGGTAATTTTATTCTCTAAACATCAATTTCTTATGTGTGTTGCTGTGAAGGAACTACGGTTCCTCGAAAACCATGGACATGTTGTTTTAGCATACCCTTCACACATCTTGTTCTACCGAATCAGTAGTACAGAAATTCGTTGTCTGGTTGATGTTCCTGGTCAAAAGGTGCCCTCCATTTCAAATGGCGACTTAACCTCAAGTATGAATAGACCATTGAATTTTGGCAACACAGAGTATAAAATTGGAATTGTTGGACACTTTTAAGATAAAACATCTTTATTCTTAATTTTCTTAGTAGCATTTGTTTTTTCTTATGTAGATCCCTCTAGAACTGCAAGATACTTTTGTAGCAGCAGTTGAAAAAGGAAAGATAAGGAAAACGCCCAACAGAATCATGTTGGTTGCTTCTCACCTAACTCCATTAAACATCACCCAGTTGTTTCATGTTTAGGTAAAATGTTCTTTTTAAATGTTTTTATGATACATTTTGGCGTGATTTGTATCATTGGAAATTTCTTTCATTGGAGCTACTTTAGTTAGTGGTTGTTATTGTGTTGTAATTTCATCATTTTACTTGCTAAATGCTTACGCAACGTGTTAAGTATCAAATATTATAAATACCATCCGACGAAGATAAATATCAAAATCTTATGGTTATGGTGACCAACTCAATCAACTACATGTTTTGGTGATGACAAACGTATTTATATTTGTAATTACAATTACGAGTGTGCAAAAGATAGAAATAGAATTTTGAAGGAGACATGTTGATGATTTCAGCTTGTAGCAAAGACAAAGTCATGCAGTTTGATTATGTTACGAATATAATAATGAGAACATCAGACTTTTAAAAATTCAAAATGTTTGTTTTGAGTTAAACAACTATTTGGTATAATCTAACATAGGTTGGGGTGCAATAGATGTTTTTAACTTTTTGTTTGCTGATGTGATATTTCAAGTGAGTTTTGTTACATTTTACTGTTGTTAAGATTGATATTTGCGGTTTTTGGATTTTGTGGATTCATAAGTATCAGTTTTACTACTTAATTAAAAGGTTGGTGGGGCTGATCAAATAGTGGATTTTCTACTGTTTTAGGGTTTGATTTAACTGCTAATAAGGTTTGTTTTTGTTCTCTCAATGTTACATTTATTATTTATTGGGGTTTGATGCTTTTGATGCTTATTTGGTGTTTTGTACTGCTTCAAGCTCAATGAAGTTGTGTAGGAACATTATGAAACCAATCAAATTGGTTTTGATCGATGAAGTTGCACAACTTAGATAATGTGAAGCTCTAATTCCTCAACAGGTTCCGGGAGTTTGTCATGTTTCTGAATTGTGATTCCTTCAGATATATGCAAAATAATTACAGTTTTCTTATTTCTTTAATTAGGATTAGCCGGGGTTACAAATTCTGTTCATTCGTATGATGTGCTTACTAAAAAATGTACCAGGTTCACTGTTTTTTATAAGTTTAACTATTTTTGCATGTAAGTTCATTAATTTTCTTAGTAATCAAATGTTGATTTGCCCAATCTTTTTTAGAATGCGGCCGGCTGGGGGAGCCCCATCACCCAGGGCTGCTGATGTTGCTGCTGCTGTTGGAACCATGGTCATATTTCACGTATTTACAACATTAGATATATGAGAGTAAATGATTCTTAGTGGGTGTTTGAAAGTGATTATGCAATATTGATCAATCAGATTCATACTATCAGCTCTATAAATACTTGGTATAGAAGATGATGTTTGAACATGCTTACGTTGCTTAAGTGAGAATAATTAGTTTATTATACGACAGTTTTGACTATTTAAGTAAGCACTAGACGGTAGATAAAAGTCATGAGATAACGATACGTAAGTAATTCAACAATACCCAATTGGTTATATTGTTGCTACGGCCTGCATCAAGTTGACTACTCGAAACTGATTATTTACCTGCTAAATAATCAGATAAGATTACGTAATCAGGAGCAGAAACAAGTTACCATAACACTAGGTAGTAGGTTGCACTTATTACCACTTGAATTTGCAATAATCAGATAAATACTTTCAAAACGTACATCTAACCACCAAATCTGTTTTTGGAGTTTCAGTTGTGATTTAGTATAAGGTTTATGCTGGCATTCTAGGGTGGCATAGGTCCTGCTAGACATTCCACGGATGATCTTTATGTGCTTGACTTGACAAACCACAAGTACAAATGGTACCAGTAAGCTTCTTCACTGTGACACTTTAAGTTTACATTTATTTTCTTCCCTGGTGCTTTTGTCCAATTAAATGTTGATTTGGTTTCTTGTTTTTGTGAGTGCAAAGTTGTTGTTCAAGGGCAGGGTCCTGGCCCTACGACCTGCATCTTCATAACTTTAGGCTCCAAATGATCACTTAAAATAAATTGCAACTATTCTTGTTAATTGTTTATAAAGTAACATAAATACTATATTTTTTCCAATTATCCATAAACATATGATAGCATCTGTTTTCTGTAAGAAAGAAAGTGCTTTCAGATACATGGGCTCTTTGGATACTGCACAAAAACCCTATGTGTGGCTTAGACTTAATGCTGAAGGTGATAAACCTTATGCTTGAATGTAAGTATATATCCAATTTGTTAATACAATATTCTAACTTCTCAAGGGTATTTGTGTTATGAGTTTGATGATTAAAGAGCTGAATAGTGGAGACAGATTTATTTGGAAGATCCATCATTGCAGTTATTCAATGTAAACTTTGAAAAGCAGAAATTTTTTATTTTTTATATGGTCCGTTTACTATCATTAACCGGCTTTCACTTACAATTTAGCCAAAATTTGATTATGTTTATCTGGAAACATATATAATATCTGAAAAAAAAAATTAGTTCTATGTCTATATAAAGACGACATTTATCTATGAATCCAATCTTCTTATCCATTCGTTTTAAAAAAAATAATATGTATTCAACATAAATGACGCCAGATGAAAAATAAAATTTCGCCACCGCCACTTTGCACGGGTATACTACTAGTGTGTATATATTTATATATATATATACACACACACACACATGGATAGAATATGGCTCAAGAGAGTCCCACTCATTATGTAGCGCAATAGAAGGTACCACGTTTAAAAAAAATTTGAAATTTTTTACAAACATGCTTTAATTAACATTATAAAGATTATATGTAAATTTTACATGCATTCACATCTCCTGACTCTTAAAAAATGATGTGAACGTACACTTACAAAATTTTACATACATGTGAACTTGCATTTATGTGATGTATGATTTCATGCACTTAGAAACTGTGAATGTGCATAAATTTTATATATCATCTGTGTAATGTTAATTAAAACACATTTATGAAAAAAAATACTTTTAAAATCGATACCTTCTAGTACGCTGTATAAGTGGTACTCACTTGAACCTAAATCTATATATAGAAGGATAATCATTGAACCTATATTTTCGGTAGTACAAAAAACCAATTAAGTCCCTTGAATAATGACACTATTAAATGAGTGACATTTTTATTATTTGTTAGAAGTACAATAAAAATATTAAACGAAATTTTATATCATATCCAGGGCGGTTTAAAGAGCACTTATAGTCTGCGTTGCTTAATAAAGTTTCCCTTTTAGTCAAAGAACACTTTTAAGTCTCCCGCATATTTTTTAAAGGACTAGTTAAATAATACATAATAATCAGCCGGGCAAACCTATAATATCTTCTCATGAGCAGAACTCGAGCTTCGAAAGTTTAAACGAGAAGTTCCCCTATATCGCTATCAAACTATAACTAATTCCGAACAAAAATAAGCACATCCAACAGTAAAGTAAGAACCAATCACCTGAAGAGTAAATAAGTTAAATGTCTTTCTGTGTATCAAGACTCTTTCGGTTTTATCATCTCGTTCTCCCTCTCCAATCCATATGTACCATCGACCTATCTATATCTAAGATAACTCACAAAATACGTGCAAACAAATGTACACGAATGTACCATCACCTTTCTACATGTAAGTATATATATATATATATATATATATATATATATATATATATATACATCCAAGAAGCTGTCATATCATCCCTGTGCACATCATTGAAGCTCTATACAGCCAACCGGGAAAAAAAAAGTGTGTATTTCATAATCCCGTCTCATATGCCCAAAAAGTATCAGGATCAGGACAAAAGAGTGAAAAATCTTCGACTTCTAAGTTTGCAATGTGCCAGTCAACAAACCGTGCTTGAATCACCTTAAGTAGCAACAGCAGCGTTGGTAACAACCACCAGTCATCGTCCTCGCTGGTGTTACAAGAAATCAGTCAGTTTTCAGTGTCTTAACCTAAAGTACTATTAGGTATTTGCTCACTCTAAGATTGTTGCATTTGCTTGAGCTTAACTAGTTAAACGAGCCCGAGCTTAACTTAAGCGCGCTTAATAAACAAGTGATCTTGAACTTCAAGTAATTAGCTCATTTAGGCTCACAAGGTTTAAGAAGTTCAATATATAAATAATATAATATACAATTTAATTTAGATGATAAAAATATGTAATAAGGAATTTAATTATATGATAAAAACTATTAATTAAATAATAGACTATATAAAGTAAACCAACCGTGCTCGAGCTTACAAAACCAATAACAACTTGAGCACGAGCTTTACATGTAAAGCTTGAAACTAGCCAAGCTAGAGCACTACACATAATGCTCGAATCAAGCCACTTTTAGATGAGCCCGATTGGGCTTGAGCTTAGCTCATTTAAACCCCTAGTATTTTTGACGATCAATGAACGATATTCTAGTAATCCCAATTAAAAACCATAAAGTTCAACGGTTTTACCTTCTGTTTTTCCATGCATTTGGCTCTTCGTATGTCCGGAACGAAAAAAATCCATAATGAATCATACCGCATGTGAATGCCACAGCCTGTAGAAGACGAATACGAGTCAACAAATAACATAAAAAGATCACTATCTACCAACAACAACAATAATAAATATATAAATAAACAAGATTGCATGAGTCGACACCCTTCTCCAAGGTTACCCTTAACACCCACACCCACCCAACCCCCCCCCCCCCCCCCCCCCCCTCCCCCCCCCCCCCCCAAAAAAAAAAACACTAACACACACCCACCCACGCACGCAAGCGCATACACACATATAGATTGAGGTTCAATTGAGAACTTTTATGCATTGAATAATGGTGCATTAAGGGCATTTGTGAACTATTCAATTAATATGAAAATTTATTAATTACTTGAAATTAGATTATATTATACTGGGAATCAAATCTTTTCATTAAACCACCTCTCTCTCTCTCTCTCTCTCTCTCTCTCTCTGCTCTCTTCGTCTCATCTCTCTCTCTTCTCTCCTCTCTCCTCTTCTCTCTCTCTCTCTCGCTCTCTCTCTCTCTCTACTCCCCCCCACCCCAATAGTCCTCTCTCACCTCTCTCTCGGCTTCCCACCACCGGCCACCATCTCCCTCTCTCTCGGCTTGGAAAACCATACCACCACAATCGCATGTATCGCCAACCACACCACTACCACTATCGCATGCACCGCCAACCACATCACCCCATATCTCTCTCTCTCTCGCTCGACCAACCACACACCCACCACCGTTGCCACGATGAGGATGTTCACGATGATGATGAACACGATGAACAATAGATGCAACCAATGATGAACAATATGATGAAACACGATGAACATGAACGAAAAAGATGACGATGAACACGTGGATGCACCCCGTTAGAACGATGAAAACGATGAGTTTTTGGCTGGTGAAATGTCGAATGAACACGATGCAATCATGATGAACACGACGAGTTTTTGGTCGTATGAACACAATGCAATGTCGAATGAACACGATTCAATTTTGGATGAGATGTCGGATGAACACGATGTAACCCGGTGAAATGTCAAATTCGAAATGATGAACACAATGCAATGTCGAATCCGGATGAACATTAATGAAGATGAATGGAGTTGCATCAAGATCTACATCTTTTTTTTTTTTTAAATTGTATAGATTTTATTAATTTTGGAAGTGTATCAATTAAATTTATGTAGCAATTATTATATTTAATTATCTGTTAAAATATTCAATTTAATATAAACTTAAAATAAGTTTGACTACATATATTTTTTTTTCCCAAACTACCCTTTTAATCTATGCATCTGATATGGTGCATCACGTGCATATACTTTCAACGCACCAAATCTAATGGTTATAAAGTGGTTCTCCTGTTCTTCGATGCATAAAAATTCTTCGATGCATATATATATATATATATATATATATATATATATATATATATATATATATATATAGAGAGAGAGAGAGAGAGAGAGAGGTTCAAAAAAGTACCTCTCAAAATCGAAGGTACCAACCATAAAACAAAATTTAAATTTTTTTCTCATAACCATGTTTGAATTAATGTTATATACTCATGAGATATGAATTTTACATAGATTCACACTTCACACTTTCTATGTCCTTAAAATTTATGTGAATGATCATCCAAATAAATGATCATTCACACCATTCACATGTTCTTTGTTTATCATTCACAAGATATATGATGTTGCTCCTTTTGAAAAAAAAATCTTAGAATGTTGTCTTATACATGTCTATTTAAAAAAATGTGTGAATGATCATTCACATTAAGGTACGTTGGAATCTTATAGGTACGCTGACGAACCTAATTCAATTGAGAACTTTTATGCACCAAGGAACCTTGGAAAAACTTTCATGCATCGAATAATCTACCAAGGGTGCACAAATGACATTTAAGAAATACAAAATGTATTGAAATTAAATATATGGAAATAAAAAATATGGAAATTAAATCAATAAAACTACATTTCCATAAATTACTCCCACGTTCCCTCTATCTCCCCCTCTTTCTCTCAACCATTCACACACACACACACACACACACACTCTCTCTCTCTCTCCTCCCTCTCCCCCTCTCCCTCTGGGTTGCAAGACCGCCACCGCCCACGGCGGTGCACACCACCACCATCACGATTTCATCTCCCTTTTGCTCCCTCTCGGCCTCTAGAAGGACCACCACCTCTCACAGCGGTGCACACCACCACCACCATGGTTACATCTCTCATTCTCTATCTCGCCTCTCCCCCTCTCTCTCGGCCGCTAGAAGGACCATCGCCGCGCACGGCGGTGCACACCATCACCATCACCACCACGGTTCCATGTCTCTTTCTCTTTCGTCTATCCCCCTCTCCCTCTCGGCCCTAAAACACCGCCATGTTTGTGCACCATAACCTCCACGTTTCCCTCTCTCCACCACCTCCACCACGGTTCCCTTTCTTCACCACCGCCGCCACCACCAAGGTTGTGCACCGCCACGATCCCCCTCTCTCAATCTATGATGAACGGTGTGGTAAAAGCACGATGAACATGAACGACGATGAAGGATGCAAATGGATGATGAACGATGAATATGATGATGATTAACGATGATGATGCATAATAGATGGATGATGAACGATGATGAATGATGAACATGGATGATAAACGATGAACTTGATGATAATGAACAATGATGATGCATAATAGCAGCACATGATGCATTAATGAATAATGGACAATGAAGACCAACGATGAACACGATGATGATAATTAACATCGATGCATCACAAATTTGTATAGATAAAGTCGAGACGCATCACGAAATGAACGATGAACATGAAATGCATTAACATATCCATCATCTTTTTTGAATTTGTGTAATTTTTGTTAAATTAGAAAGTGTATCAATTGAATTTATTTTAGCATTAATTATTTAATTAATAGTTAGAATATTAAATTTAACGAGTTATGCACATTCCCCAAAATGTCCTTCCATGTTCTTTTTTGCAATGCACAAGATGTATAAAATTGTCCAACTATTTACCTTTTGCCATTTAATCTAATCCATACAATTTTTTGACCTAATGGATGGTATAGGTTCTTTTGTACCTCGATGCACAAAAGTTCTCAACTGAACCTCCTCCCCCCCCCCGCTCTCTCTCTCTCTCTCTCTCTCTCTCTCTCTCTCTCTATATATATATATATATATATATATATATATATATATATATATATATATATATATATATATATATATATATATAGACTAAAGATCTTTACACTTTATTCGTTGTGAACATTGTGAACAACCAAAAAAATAGCTTTGAATCTTACGAATCTTGTTGAAAATATTACCAAACCCTTCTATTAACCCATAAATCTTATTGGATCCTATGGATTTTATTGAATCCTATGAATTTGTCGAATCTTAAGAATCTTGTTGAATCCTATGCATCTTGTTATAAAAACTACTATGAACCTTTTGAGTGTTCTGAATCTTGTTGTAGACACTTCTATGAACCTTTTGAATCATATGAATCATGTTACAAAAACTTTTTGATATACATGAATGATTATATGTATTTTTTTATTCGTTCACAACGTTCACAACGAATAACTTGTTCACAATGGATCTTATCCCTATATATATATATATATATATATATATATATATATATATATATATATATATATATATATATATATATATATATATATATATATATATATATATATATATATATATGTCTGTGTGTGTGTTCAAGATCCACGAAGTACCATATTTGATTGGAATGGTACTTCGTGGATCTTGAACACACACACAGACATATATATATATATATATATATATATATATATATATATATATATATATATATATATATATATATATGTCTGTGTGTGTGTTCAAGATCCATGAAGTACCATCTTTGATTGGAGTACTGGAGTACTATATTAAATGTACATATTCATTACCATAAAATATTAAATTTCATATAAACTACAATATACACGTCCAAATGTGTAGTTCACATCATTTACATGTTCATTATGATAAAATGTTATCTTTCATGGAAAATAACAATACGCACATGCTCAAGTGTGAAATATGCATGAACATGTGCATATCGTACATATTGCAATTTTGCATGAAATTAAACATTTTGTTAT
Source organism: Centrapalus pauciflorus (assembly GCA_020465985.1). Classification (NCBI taxonomy): domain Eukaryota; kingdom Viridiplantae; phylum Streptophyta; class Magnoliopsida; order Asterales; family Asteraceae; genus Centrapalus; species Centrapalus pauciflorus. The sequence goes on along the minus strand of JAANYP010008942.1, from coordinate 131,459 downwards.
AATGAACATGTGAATGATGTGAACTAGTCAATGTGAATACAACTTTTGAACATATGTATATTACAACTTTTAAGAGTGTGCACGGTTCGGTTCGGTTAGTAGTTAAAATGTGAACCGTATTCTCGATTACTCGGTCTTCAGTTACCCGTTAGAAGGCGGTTACTCGCGGTTCGGTCCAAGGTTACCCGTTATATGCTTAAAAGCAAATATAATATAGACTAAAAGAATATTTTTAAACACGAATATTTTTTAAGTACAAAGTCATAGTAAACTATTTGATTATAAATCTTAAAGGTTACACTAAATGTATTTTAAAAAACAATTAAAATTAAAAAATCATTTGAAAATCTGGTATATAATGTATTAGAATGACTAAATGAGATTATAAATAGAAGCTACTAACTTGTATATATATAATGGGTATCCACGATTTTCTAAAAAAGAAAAAGAAAACCTAAACCGTCCCGTGATGATTCGGTTTTTTTTTGTTTCGGATCAAGCGGTTTAATCGGTTCAAAGCAGTTTCTCGATTTTCCAGTTTGGTATGAACACCCCTAACAATTTTATATGAAATTTAACATTTTATCGTAATGAACATGTATATTAATATGGTACTCCGGCACACGCGCGCACACACACACGCCGGATTTGGTTCCTATGAGAAGTTAAAATTTTGTGAGAGATAAAAGAAGCAAGTTTAACCACAAAGGCCCCCATTTGGTACAACGTTTTTTTGTTGAATCATGAATTAACAAAGTGATTCAACAAATTTATTCTTTGATATAACATTTCTCACACTTCTCATTAATATTTAACTTCTCATTTGATCCCATTTCTACATATATTTCTACACACACACACACACATATATATACACACACACACACATATACAAAGACAGAGAGAGGATCACCGCAGAACCTAATTTTGATGCAGAATTACAAAACCAACTTTCAAAATTAAGTAACATAAAAAATTATTAAGTTTAAAAAAAAAATTTATACCATGAAAACAAGAATTTATCATATTCAAAACGTGAACGATGATTTTATATTTTTTAAAGTTCCTTTTTGAATATTCAATATCGAATATTCACCACTAAATATTCTACAATGAACCTATGAATTTTATATATTCAACATGAAATAACCGTTATAAATTTGAATATTCAACATCAAATATTGGTTTTGCAATTCTGCGCCAAATTTAGATTCTGCAATGATCTCAACTCTATACACACATGTATATATATTTATATATACATACATACATGTACGTGTGTGCATATACACACACACACACGCACATGTATGTGTGTGTGTTTGTGTGTGTGTATATATATATGTGTGTGTGTGTGTTTGTATCTGTGAATGCAATACACTGCATTTCAACAATTCAACAGGCAATTTTTCTCTTATCATCAATAATCATTATTCTAAATTTATGCTTGTTAATCTTTTGTGGAGTCGTTAAAATCATGATCCCATGTTCTTTTAACCCAAAATATAACATCCGGAAATCCTTTTAGTCCAAATGAATGCACTTCATATGTCGTGCAGCCCATAAGTAATACACTTAAAGTTATGGGTATGCAAAAGTAGGAACTAAGTCATGCAATCGACAGACCATACCATACCGGAACTACTACTAAACAGTCTAGTATTACTCCTGGTTTTTGTTTACTTTTTGGGTCAAGTCTAGTTCAGTTTTTTTTTTAAGTCAGGGAAAAAAGACAAAATTGGACCGGTACCAGTACCATCCAGTGTGGTTCTCGGTTCTCATTTTCTTAAGTTTTTAGTCCCAGTTGGTCCACTTTTGGAACATTGCATGACCCTTTAGAAAAATGGAATGAATGGATGTCTTTCGATTGTAATCATGTAAAAATCAGAATCCCAATAATCAGCTGTAACAAGAAGGGCTGCAGGGAAGTGTGTATGTGTGCTTCTGTTGGTTGAAATAATTAGACAATCGGTATCCAAGTATTTGGAAAATTATGACGACTCCAAATTTAATACATAAAAAAGATGTAAAATCAAAAAATCTGGTATAATGAGATAATCAGAATTATGATCACTAAAAAGCTGATTAACTGTGACTTGAGAATCGCAATAATCAGATTAAAAACGGATGTACAAACACACGCATAGCTAAAATCTTAGCTAGATGATGAAGTCATGAAACTTACAATGTTTGAAATCGATGTAGCATTCCACAGTGCGTAGATACGAGAAAGCGAAGCCCTTCTATGACCTTTACTAAATAAAGCATTCAAACCCGCCGGAAATGGTGAAAGCAAAGATAGTGGAAGAATAAGCAAAACCGCTAGAAAAGCCCCAATAGAGATCCAATAGAATTCAAGCAATATGAGGAGCGTAACAGAGAGGTCCGATAGAAGCAAAATACATATCAAATGCTGTAATGTATCCTGAAACAAATGGGTGTGAAAATTCACATTGATGAACAATGATGTATCACCTTTCAAAATAATGTTTAGTTTCGCAATGTACCTGCCGCCCGGTTGGTCTTGTGTTGTGCAAAAGTAATGAAAATGGAAAGAAATAATCCCGTTTAAATTCCAAGGACTTCAGTGAAGCATCATTGATGATGCCACCATTAACTCCACCTGCTACCCTTTTACGTGTTAATGCGTGGCTTGTATATGATTGACTCGGTTGCAGCTGCTTATGACTCTTCCCTGGAACACTCGGAATACGCCTGGATGATGCAATGATTAATTAGAAATAAAATATTTAAAAAAAAAAAACAAAGTTTTTGCACCGTGGGCATGATTCAAAGTCGACTAGACAGAATGCAAAACAGTCAACATTTCATTCCAGTTCTAGCAATAAATGATCAGTGTTGCACAAGTTGAATGCTAATATGACAAAAACGCAATTTTTTACCGTCATAGCAACATATTGTCATACTATATTTTTTACCATTTGTAATTATATACTTTACAAAAATTCATAATTATAGCAATGCGTTACTTAACTTGAAAAATAAACCGTTGCTAGAAAAGGTAAAATGATGAAATAACTTGCTATTAATGGTAAAAAAATCAAGTACATTGCCATAAAAGATAAAGATCAAAGTAGATGCTTTTTACGCAATAAACCTTAATTTTGCAAAAGGGGTGTGACCATAATTTCTTATTCTAAAACAAGCAACTTACAAGTTTCTCCGAGTATCGTCCTCTAAAACCGATACGAGAAAATAACTTTGCATGAAATGAAATTACCTTGGTGATTCTTGACTGTTTTCGATCAAATCAGGCTGGTGGAGGTTGTGAAGAGGATCATCCCCGATAATTACCAAAATACCCAACTGATAAAAACCGCTAGCAGTGGCTTGAAACCATCCAAGCTCAATTTTGACCCCATGAAATTCAAGCTGCGGGTTTCCATGTGTCTTTATCCAATTAATAACAGGGACCAAAGCAGACCGTATCGACCCATTTCTAACGGTTCTTAATTGTGCATTTAAACCAGCTACCAAACGATTCCAAACCGTTGACGGAACATGCTGGACAACCAAAGGATACACATGGATGTACGCATGTCAGCAAATTAAGCATGCCATAAATTAATAAGAAAAGAGTATACTCACAAATTACAAACCTGTCCTATAAGGTTGGTCAGCAAAGTATCACTGTGAAGATTGTAAGGCGACATGTAGCTTCCAGCTCCACCAAAAATTATGCACATTGGGAACCTTTTCTGAATGCTTGTTACAATATCTAAACGCTTTTCATCACCACCCAAGAAGAAATCGATGTATGCAACCACTAGATCTGGGGTTGCACCAACCTGCATTAATACGATAATGGGTAACATTTCTAGCATTGTTTTGGATGGTGTCTGGGCTATTTCCAGATAAAATGGAAAGATATTGCAACAATAATCACATGAAAGGCATAACATTAATGTATAAATGTCAACCTCTTCTTTTGGTATTTAATTGATTCAGGCCATCTCACAAGCTACTTGAGAACACTCGATGAGGTTTTTAAAATCAACTCCTTTTAATTCGATTGAGCTCGACTTCAAGCTACTCGAGTAGGCTTTCACGTTGAGCTTGAGTATGTTAATTGCTCTAATTCTATACAAAATCAAGTCGAGTCAGAGCTTGAAGTATCAACGAATTCATCCAGCTATCGACTAGGCCGATCGAGCTCAGTTCAATTTTTGGCTACAAGTTAAAATGTCTAGTCAGGCTCGAGCTTGACATTTTATCAATTCGGCTTAATTACACCCCTACCCTGACGGCTTAATCACACCCCAACCCTAAGGGAAGTGTACATAATTACATACACAGCAACAGCTTTATACATAATTTCTGCCCATCCAACTAGATGTATAGGATGAGGAATGATGATGCTAGCAAAGCATATGTTCACTGCTAATCAACAAATAAAGCAACATTATCCGAGACAGGAACAAAAAAGTACCTACTTTCCATACGAGGTACCAGTCTAAACAAAAAAAATTATTGATTTTCTATATATCAGTGTATATATTAATATTAACAGTATATATATATATATATATATATATATATATATATATATATATATATATATATATATATATATATATATATATATATTGAATTTATATATAGAATGATTTTGAGTTTTGTAAGTGCATAGAATGATTTTGAGTTTTGTAAGTGTATAGAATGACACTAGGAATTATTGAATTTATATATAGTTCCTCATTCATTCATACAGTCGTTTGATAGACTTGCAAAACTCAAAAGCATGTGAATTTTGTCCATATGTTTATAATGCTAATAGATACATTGATATGTAAAAAAACATCCAAAAGAAATTTTGTTTAGACGTGGGGCCTCATGGTACCTTGTAGAATAGTCTTCCTGGATTCATATCCATATCTATATCTAAATGTGTACAAAAAATAGTTTAATGGCTAAATGAGACAAATATGAAAGTTGGATGGTCAAAAATATACCCAACCCAAAATATATCACACAAATTCTTTTCGAAAAGAAGTATATCGCTATCAGTCTCGTTTGAAGGAGAATAAAATTCTTGTTTTAATGGTATAATTTTTTGATATAAAAATTAATCATATTAATGTTATTTAATTAAAAAGAAACGAGATAATGGTTTACTATTGTCAATCTTTTTGCTAACGTCAGTTTTTCCAATTTTACCCTTGGATGTATTAATAATTTGCTAATGTCAATACATTTTCCACTAATTCACATTTGTTCTATTAATCATGACCTTTAGATTAATCTAAACAATGGACGAGATTGGTTCTATATTTCTACACCTAATTAAGGTTCTGCATTGATCTCAAGTACATATAGAATAAGGTTTGACAACATACCATCATTCACACAATTTTTCTTACGTAGACATGGATAAGCCAACATATACACACACACGAACACACACGTAAATATTGAAAAATACCATCGTGCTTTCATAGTTTTATTAGTATAGTTCTCAACGTTATTTTTTATCATTTTAGGTGGCGTTTGGTTTGCGGGAATTCAGAGAAACCGGTGGAATTTTCATTTGAAAATCATTCTCTCATCATGTTTGACAAAAATAAATAGGGATTTCATTTTCCTTTAGCATTTCAGAATCCTCTTTTTTAAAGTTTTAGAATTAATCCCTACCACCTATTATTTCATAATCCCATGTGTTTACATTTCAAATTTCTAACCAAATGACAATATTACCTTTATCCTCAACCTAACCACCACCTACCTATACCTATTGACCCTGCCCTACCCTACCAACACCTATCCCATTCCTACCCAACCAACACCTACCCCATCCCACCCTATCACATCCCACCTTACCCTAGCCTACCTTGCCCTACCCTAACTACATACACCCAACAATGATAACTAACACTAACTACCTACACCAATCCATTATAGCATACACTACCATACCTACCTACCCCACCTCTACCCACCATACCTACCCATCCCCATCCGAACCTAACTAGACATCGTATCTTACCCTCACCCATCCTACCTCACCTATATCTGCATATACATACATACCCACCCCATACTACCCTTTCTCACCCAACCCTACCCACCCACCCTTACCTACCATACCTACCTACCCACCTACCTTACCCCCACCCATCACACACCAAATACACATCGTATCCTACCCTAACCCATTCTACCTTACCCACATCTACCTATACACACCCATCCCACAATACCCCTTCACATCTCATCCCATCCTAGCACACCCTACCCTACCCACCCACCTACCATTACACCTACATGCTTTACCTATATCATTTGAACCATTTGTGAATAAACAAGTTTTTACAAATAATTGAATTTGAAATCCTGCAAACCAAACACATGACATGATTCAAATCCTATCACATTTGAATCCTGCCATTTTCAAATTCTGTCATATTTAAATCCTCGTATATCAAAATCCTGTAATCCAAAGGCTACCTTAGTCCACAATTACTTTTTTCTTACTGACACTGTGAAATTCGTTGCTGCTTAAAAAATGACATCACATTTTAGTTTAACCTTTATTTTGGCAAAAACCATCATGTTTTCAGCATTATATCAGTTTTGTCCATGGGGCTTTCTTTTTTAATACTAACTCCCATATAAATCCACGTATTTATAAAAGTGAAAACATGATGGGTTTTTTCAATGAAGACCTTAAACTAAAATGTTACATCATATTTTAACCTCAAATGAATTTCAAACTTTTAACAAGAATAAACTATTGGAAGGACTAAATCAATAAAACCATACACACATACACACACACACACACACATATATATATATATATATATATATATATATATATATATATACACACACACACACACACAGGGTTAGGTTCTATGGGGCACCTGTGTGCATCGTGCAACTTAGGAACCTATATACACCGTTAGATCTAGGAAATGAATGGCTAAGATTACAATGGCAAAAGGGTAATAAAGATGAAATTTGTGTACGCATCATGATGCACGATTTACATATTAGATGTGCATAAAGGTATTTTGGAAAAAAATAATATATCAAGTCAACTCAAAATTAAATTTATATTGATTGAATATTTAATTCAATAATCACGTATTAAAAGCTAATAAATTTATAAACTACTCTTCTAAAATTAAAAAATTTCAATTGAACAAAAATTCAACATGATGCTTCATCATCTTCATTGACTGTGCATCTTCATATTCATCTTTCCCAGGTTATGCATCATCGTGTTCATATTCATCTTGAACGTGTTCATCGGCTTCAAAGTGTTCATCTTCATCTTGAACGTGTTCATCTAGAACTTGTACGTGTTCATCATCGTGATGCATATCTAGAATTTAAACTTGTTAATCACCGTCTTCAACATATTCATCATCATCTTGATGTTTGAACCAAAAACATCAACATTCATCCTTTGAAGCAGAAACATCATCGTGATGCATTGCTGCTGTGCACCAGAAAACATCAAGATTCATCACCAGAAACATCGTGAACCAGAAACATCAACATCACCGTGATATTTTGGTGTACATTCATCCTTTGAACAAGACACATCATATTGATGCATTGTTCATCAACTTCGTGATGCAGTCCGGCGAGATTGAGGGAGAATAAATGATGGAGTCCGGCGAGATTGAGAGAGAGAGAGAGAGGTGGAAGAAATTAGAGAAAGTGTTTAATGATATTATTTAGTTTCCTATTTTCTAACTAATCTATTAATTAAAAGATTAATTAATTTTTTAAAATAATTAGTATTCCCGTATTACCCTTATTGCATCCTTAGTAAATAGATTATGCATTTTTGGTTCTCACCGGTTCCCAATGCATCGTGGTGCCCCATGGAACCTCTCTCTCTCTCTCTCTCTCTCTATATATATATATATATATATATATATATATTATATCTATATTAATTATATATATATATATATAGAGGGAGGTTCAATTGAGAACTTTTATGCACCGAGGTACAAAAGTACCCATATCATCCATTAGATCAAAAAATTGTATGGATATGATTAATGGCAAAAGGGTAAATAGTTGGACAATTTGATGCATCTTGTGCATTATAGAAACAAACAAAGAAGGGCATTTTGGGGAATGTGCATACCTCATTAAATTTAATATTTCAACAAATAATCAAATAATAAATGCTAAATAAATTAAATTGATACATTTCCAAATTTAACAAAAATTACACAAATTCAAAAAAAGATGATGGAGATCGATGCATTTCATCGTAATCGTGTTATTTATGCATCGTGTTCAAAAAAGATGCATTTAACAAAAAAAATACACAAATTCATTTATGCATCGTGTTCAACTTGTTCATCATTCATCTATGCATCGTGTTCGTCGTTCATATTCTTCATTCATCTATGCATCGTGTTCAACTTGTTCATCATTCATCTATGCATCGTCATTGTTCATCATCCATTTATGCATCATCATTTTTCGTTGTTCATCGTTCATCATCCATGTATGCATCGTTATTGTTCATCATCCATCTATGCATCATCATTATTAATCGTTCATCATCCATCTATGCATTGTGTTCTTCATATTCATCAACGGTTGCATCTCTTGTTCATGTTCATCATCATCGTTGTTCATCGTTAATCTTCGTCTTCAAATCATCATCACTATGAAAATCATGAAGAACACGATTAAAGAGAAAAAGAGAGGGAGGGAGAGAGAGAGAGAGATAGAGAGAAATGGGGAGGAAAATTAGGAATGTAGTTAATATTAGATTTTAATTCAAAATGTAACTCCTAATTATCTTTTAATGACTTTTAGATATAAATTAATTATCATATCTATAGTTTTCCCTAAATACCCTTAGTGCACCCTTGTTTGATTATTTGGTGCACAAAAGTTCCTAGAGGTGCCTCGGTGCATAAAAGTTCTCAATTGAACCTATATATATATAGAGAGAGACTAAGGATCTTTTGTGAACACTTTATTCGTTGTGCACGTTGTGAACAACCATAAAATAGCTTCTGAATCTTATGAATCTTGTTGAAAATAGTACTGGACTCTTCTATTAACCTATTAATACTATTGGATCCTTTGGATCTTATTGAATCCTATGAATTTGTCGAATCTTATGAATCTTGTTGCATCCTATGCATCTTGTGCATCTTGTATAAAAACTACGTACTATGAACCTTTTGAATGTTCTGAATCTTAAATAGACACTTCTATGAACCTTTTTATTCATATGAATCATATTACAAACACTTGTTGATATATATGAATGATTATATGTATTCTTTTTATTTGTTCACAACGTGCACAACGAATAACTTGTTCACAATGGATCCCATCCCTATATATATATATAAATGCAACACAACAAGGGGCGAACCAAAGGCTTGCGCGAAGGAAGAAGCGAATCAATCAGAATGGAGAGGGTCAACATCTTAATGTGTATTTGAGAGATTGTCCTCGGGCTGAAAAGTGCCCACATCTAAATAAAGATCGAGGAATCAATCTCCCAATTATGCCATTCGGAAGAAGTCTTCTACAGAGGGAAAGCCTGTTAAACTTTATCTATTTATATTTTTGTTTTTTGGCGGGTTCGGTCAGGAGGGACAAAAGAGAGATGCTTTCTATCCGTCAAATGGGATTTGGATTAGAGAAGCCAAGTCGGAGGGGTTCACTGATCTCTTACGCTAATCTGAAACCCATATATATATATATATATATATATATATATATATATATATATATATATATAGATTGAGGTTCAATTGAGAACTTTTATGCACCGAGGCACCCCTAGGAACTTTTGTGCACCAAAGAATCAAACAAGGGTGCACCAAAGGTATTCCTGGAATATTGAATATGTAAAATTAAATATATGGAATTATTATAATAGGTAAATTAGAAATAAATAAGGAATAAATATTCAAAAAAAAAGTAACCATCTCCTCAAATCTCTCTCTTTCTTTAATTCTCTCTCTCTCTCTCCCCACCGTATCCACCACACCACCACCACACCACCACCATCACCATCACCTTTGTTGTAACCACCTCTCCACCGTCTCTCTCTCTCTCCCCCCACCGTATCCACCACACCACCACCATCACCTTTGTTGTAACCACCTCTCCACTGTATCTCTCTCTCTCTCTCTCCACCGTATGCATCGAGGAACCCCGCCAACCTCCGCCGCCGCCGCCATCGCGATGATGATGAACATGATGAACAAGAGATGCAACTGATGATGAACAATACGATGAAACACGATGAACATGAAGAACACGATGAACGAAGAAGATGGTGATGAACACGTTGATGCCTCCATTGAAACAATGATGTTGATGATTAACAACGATGCACCATGATGAACACTATGCATAGATGAACGATGACGATAAACGATGAATACGAAGATGATGAACGATGATGATAAACGATGAATATGAAGATGATGATTAACAGTGATGCATCACGAATTGTATAGATTTTGTATAGATAAAACCGATATGCATCACGAATTGAACGATTAATCTGAAATGCATCAATATTTCCATCATTCTAAATTTGTGTGACTTTTGTCCAATTATTTACCATTTTGCCATTTAATCTAATCCATACAATTCTTTGATCTAATGGATGATATAGGTTTCTTTTGTACCTCGATGCACAAAAGTTCTCAATTGAACCTCCCTCTATATATATATATATATATATATATATATATATATATATATATATATATATATATATATATATATATATAGGGGTGGGTTCAATGGAAAACCTATATGCATCCGAAAACCCGGGAACCACTTTAAAGCCATTGGATCAGGTGATACATCACGCGGGAATTTGATGCATCGCGCGAGAATTTGGTGCATCACGCGGGGAATTTGATGCATCGCGCGGAAATTTGGTGCATCACGCGGGGAATTTGATGCATCGCGTGAGAATTGTGATGCATTTGCGGTGGTGCATTGAGGTTTTCCAAGGTTTTCCGATGCATATTGGTTTTCCATTGAACCCACCCCTATATATATATATATATATATATATATATATATATATATATATATATATGTGTGTGTGTGTGTGTGTGTGTGTGTGTATTGTACATGTGTATTATATATATATATATATATATATATATATATATATATATATATATATATATATATATATATATATATATATATATTGAGGTTCTATGGGCAGGGGCGGATCTAGGATTTTAATTATCGGTGTCACTTTTTTAAACTAAGTTTAATAGTTAGATTTCCAAAATATTTTCCAAGATGGATCGGGTTACCGAAACGGAATGCCAATACAAAATTAACAAATAACAAGTTTTTTATAATTACAAAAGTATATAATATAATACCATCTCTCAACTGTCATAGTTGCGACCGACAAAACCAATATTAGCTTCAACAATTGATAAACTAAAGGACACGAAAGA
>JAANYP010008942.1:0-115000 GCA_020465985.1 Centrapalus pauciflorus | reverse complement strand
CATCTCGAATCAGGTTTAAACATCACAATTACAGGAAACAAAAAAGCAGATTGTGTCCAGATAATTGGTTCTGTAAGGAGTTTATAATCACTACTAACTAATCCAATTCATATCGAAACAGTGATCATGTTAAAAAGGGTAGAAGTAGCAAAATTGACGGGTTGGCCAGTTTGGGTAACAGATAACAAGGGTTTACGTCAAAACCAGTTGGATTTTAATGGGCCACCAACACCTCTTTGTTCATTTTTGGAAGAGTTTACAAATAATTATTGTAATAAATATGATTACAAAAACTATAGTATTGAAATAATAATCTACATTTATAAATAAAGTGTTATAAGAGGCTTGTAAACATTCAACACACTCTTGGCGACTTCCAATTATCTATTTTTTGCTATGTTTTCTTTCCAATTTAGCCATTATCAATAAAATACAACCCAATTGGACGCATTTTTTTAAAAAATGGCGAAATTGTCTTAAGGCCCAGCATGAAATCGTATATCAAAGGCGTCCCAAAAATAAGTAGAGGGTTGGGATTGTTAATTAACAGAAGCTGGAGAAGTTATTAGAACTTATTCTGAGTTACCCTTATTTATTGGTTTTAATGTTTCCTTGTTTATTGGTTTTGGATGTTTCCTTGTTTTGTCAGGCGTTTCCTTATCATAGCCGACAGATTATTATTTATAGAAAACTGAAAAGTTAGGTTTTGGAAGATTTGTTTTTTTCTTTTCTTCTTACTGCAACATTGTTATCATTTTTTATTTCAGCCACGGTAATTGCAGCCTCTAGAAAAGAGTTGGTCAAGTCAGAAATCATAGACTTTCACTTAGAAACTCAAATCCACAATCTATCTCCCTTAGGTAGCTTGTGGATGTAAATAATTTATCTGTCCTTCAAATGCCATAGGCATCCCAAGATGTGCTTGAAACAATTATGAAATGATCAAATAATCAGGTGAATGTGTCTTCTTACACAATATCAATGATCGCTTCAGGAGGGGAGTAAGGAAGATGCCACGGTTCTCTAAACGTATTGGGGCCCATAAAGTACATTCGATATACATGGCTTTGAGTCTCGTCAGCTCTTGTTCCTCGGACCTATACAACATGTGTGTGAAATATGACATGCTTATATGTGTGTGTACTAAATACTAATGTATATATTAATATTATTACCGTACCTGGGATAAGGAAAGGAGGGACGGAAAATGGTGGTGATTATTGTGTTCCATCGAATCCACTTTATTATAAGAGAAAGCACGTCCAACAAGTTTAACCCTCAGCGTACTTAAAAAGAGACCAAGAAGGATCACAACACATGACAGCATAAGAGCAAAAGGCCATGGTCCTCCAAATGTGTAAATCAGCTCTTCAAGAGGTGTATAGCAGTTTGGCATCCTGTACTTGTCCGATATGCATTTGTAGGGGCAAAATGAATCCGCCACTCCACCTGAAAAGTTGCCACTCAATACATAATAATATTAATATAATATAGATATATCCATATGTATGTATATGTATGTGTGTGTGGGTGTAAAGATTAGGGCCAGAAACAAATCAAGCACTATTGCATCGAGTTTTATTCGACTCGAGATCGAACCCAATCCCCTAAGCAGAGCTCGAATAATTGAACAAGCCAAGCTCGAGCATTTAATGGCTCACTCGAGTCCTTATCAAGCTTTAAAGCCTTAATGTGTATATCTATGGCATCAAACGTGCTGAGCTTTTATCAACGTCCATCAAGCCACTCAAGCTGTAGTTACACTGAGTCGAGCTGTTATGGAGTTTGAGCTTGAGCCACATCCCGAAAAGGTAGCTCAAAAAGTAAGTTTAGGTATCAAATATAATGTTTTATAGCTGTTTAATATAGATATATATATATATATATATATATATATATATATATATATATATATATATAGTTTTATAGATGCATTCAAGCTTTTCAAGCCAAGTTCAAGTCCTTCCCGAACAGATCTCATTTGCTCGAACCTGCATCTTGAAAGCTCATCAAGCTATCAAGCAAAGCTCGGCTTGACTTGTTTGCAAATTGCAGTCCAGCTTAAACCTGATATTCAAGAGTACCTCGAACATGTATAAACGATGCACGTCTGGGAAGCTTTTCAAGGGAACAAGGAGTACAAAGATCATCAGCAGAACCTTCATCAACTTTAAAAGTGCCAACTGGACATTCCTGAAAACATACAGATAATGAATGGACATCTCTATAAACTAGCAACACAATGGAACAAATTTGAGAAGTTCATGGGACAAAATCTTGTCACATAACAAAACAAGTAAGCTTATGAGTTGTATGTGAATATAAAAACCATAGTTGCATTAATAACAGCCAAACATGTGATTCTCAAGTGATGTACGATTTTTATAATTAACAAAACTATGCATGCAACAAACATGTATAATGCTCTATGGTCTATAATTCAGCTATAGCCACATTTGTATAGTCAAAAGTAAATATACCTCACAGAATGTACCATAGAGCCCTTTAGGGCACTCCCTTCCAGTTAATGTACCCTCCTCTCCAGGAAGAGCATCTCCATCTCCTTCACCACCCCTGTAGTGAATACGACGTAAAATGTAGTGAAGCATATATATATATATATATATATATATATATATATATATATATATATATATATATATAGATTTAGGTTCAAGTGAGTACCACCTCTAATGCAGCGCACCAGAAGGTACCACCCTTAAAAGTAATTTTTTTGAAATTTTTTTTCATGAACATGTTCTAATTAACATTACACATATCATATGTAAATTTCACGCAAATTCGAACACTCTAAGTGCATGAAAACATGCATCACATAAATGCACGTTCACATGTCTTTAAAATTATGTAAGTGTGTGTTCACATCATTTTTTAGGAGCTAGGAGATGTGAATATATGTGAAATTTACATATGATCTTCATAATGTTAATTAAAACATGTTTATGAAAAAAAATTTTAAAAAAAGTTTTTTTAAAGGTGGTACCTTCTGGTGCGCTGCATAAGGGTGGTACTCTCTCGAACCATATTCTATATATATATATATATATATATATATATATATATATATATATATATATATATAGATTTCGATTTAGGTTCAAATGAGTTACACCTATTACGCAGCGCACCAGAAGGTACCACCCTTAAAATTATTTTTTTTTGAAATTTTTTTTCGTAAACATGTTTTAATTAACATTACACAGATGATATATAAATTATAAATTTCACGCACATTCACACATTCTAAGTGCATGAAATCATGCATCACATCAATGTACGTTCACATATATACACATTTATGTAAGTGTAAGTTCACATCATTTTTAAGGAGGTAGGAGATGTGAATGTATGTGAAATTTACATATCATCTCTATAATGTTAATTAAAACATGTTTATGAAAAGAAATTTTTTAAATAAGTTTTTTTAAAGGTGGTACCTTCTGGTGCGCTGCAAAGTGAGTGGTACTATCTCGAACCCCACACACACACACACACATATATATATATACAGTGTTGCAAAACTTGCTACGCAGTACACGAGCGGCAGGCCGGGGAGTAGCGAGTAATCGGCCTGTATAATATACACACACACACATATAGGGTTTCATATGAAGAAAACCAACATGTTTTCGTGCTTTTTGCGATTTAGTCCCTCTGTGTTAATTTTTACTAAGAAAGTCTTCAAGTTATTGTTTTCAATCCGGTTTTCGGAAAAGTTTTGTTTTTTTTTCTAATCAACCGTCTTATTCCACAAAAAACCAACATGTTTTCACTATTTTTCTCTGAAAAGTCCACAAACTTGAAGACTTTTTTGAAAAAATAAAGAAAAATTCTAAAAATCACAAACAAATATATTACTTAAAGATTTTATTGGTAAAAAATAACACGGAGGGACTAGACCGTAAAAACATATTGGTTTTCTCATATTAAACCCATATATATGTACAATATTGCAAAACTTGCTAGGGGCCGGCTGGGGAGTAGCGAGTAATCGGCCTAGGCGGGGAGTACTCGGATTAGAATTTTTATGTGTAAATTTCATAATTATACATACAACAAGTTCATAAATACTCAAATATAAATATAATTGTTCATCGCACCCAAAAACTATGTTTAATAACACTATTTTGAGTTTTTGACCGAGTAATTAGGGTTTGGTTGAGTACTCCCCAAGTAAATTGGCCGATTCAGACCGAGCAAATCTGAGTTTGACCGAGTCCGAGTAATATGGCCAATTCTCAACAACTCGGCTCGGAACATGCACGCTTCACGAGTATTTTCCGGAGTACTCTGTTGAGAAGCCCGAGTTTTACAACAGTGTATATATATTGCTAAATTATAGCTCATACATCCATTAGAAGATTTTGTAAATTTATAGTGAAACTGTTTATTCTCTCCATTTGTTTTTCACTGATTTTCCATTCCCTTGTTGAAAACTAGAGAAGCTACGTTTGGAGATAAAATTTTAGAATAGCAAGCATACCATGTGCTGATGGAACCATTAATCATTGCAAGAGGAACATATTCAATTCCTGTGCCGATTTTGGACCAGTGAAAATGAACTCTACCGCCACCTCCACCTCCACCACCAAGAGGGACACCACGACCTCCAGCAACAGACAAAGAGGAGTTATCATATAGAAGAATTGCCTGTAAGAAAAGTAAAATCGTTCCACCAGATCCACCGCCTAATCCTCCAATCAGAGTACCATTACTGTTTGTTGTTGCGTTCCCATAGCTTTGACCATCAGCCTTCACAGATCCATATACGTCAAGCTTTGTAAGAGGCCATTGAATAGATCCCATTACTGACATAAACATTTATATAATAAAATTAGATTTTTCAGGTGCATAAATAAATTGTTAGGATATGCAAAACAAATTCTTGGGTATATGAGATATACTACTTGGTCTCTATTCTAAGACTGGTGGAATGTGGTATTGTCAAGTTAATTTTGCAATGTCCTATCTGAATCTCATTGATTTGGATTTGAAAAGAACATGCAAGTCAATTGGTGATGGATTCAGAGTCGCAATTTTACGCATTATACGGATCAAAAGGGGTGTGTATATAGATCCTATATAAATAAATTCATATTCAAAAGAGTACCTTCCATTTTCAAGAGTTCACAACGTACTTTTAAGATAAATTTTTTCCAAATTTTTTACATGTACATTTGTATATCAATGTTAAAAGTCTATAGTTAGCGAGATTACCATATATATATATATATATATAAAGTAAAAAAAATTGTGTGAATGATCGACCATTCACCGTAAATTTTGTATGAATGATGAGATCATTCACCCAATATTCCGACCATTCATATGATTTTTTTTAATTTAATATATAAACAAGTTAGGTGGTGTCCGTGCATTTGCGACGGATGTATACTTATGTATTTTTTAATTAATAAATAAAAAATAAGGTAAAATCATGTTAAATTAAATTATACTTTAAAAAGTTTAAAACTCCAATAACTTAGAAATTTTATGATGAACTGAAAAAATAAACCTAAAATTTGATGTACATTGATCTAAAACATTGCACTTGTTGTGTCGTAAATGCAACTTATATAAAATAAAAAAAAAATTAAGAAAAATTTTTTTTGATCTTATTTTATTATCAAATGTTAGTTACATGATGTTTTTATTACTAACTCTCTCTCTCTCTCTCTCTCACACAGACATTATTAATTCAAACAACTTTTTCATGTTTTCATGTTTAAGGTTTAATATATTTTTTACTTAGGCTTTTTTAGTTTAATTTAATTAAAAATCAATAGAACTGATATATTACACTTTGTTATTAATCCCTACATGAATATTTTAAAAATTATTAATTTTGATCGTTCTTTTGTTAGTAGACTTATATATTTTAGATTAATAAAAAATCAAATCAATAAATTACATATATTAATTTTTATAAAAACTGAAGTAAAATGTCATTTTGTAGTGTTAATTTATAATATATTCAATTAATTTTCTATCGTCACATACACCACATAATAAGATAATTTAAAAAAAAAACCATAAACATCATTTTTTTTCATTAATTACTATAAAATAAATTTAATGTTATAACAAATTAATACATGTAATATTCTCATATGTAAGAAAAATATTATTGATGATATATTTGTCACATGTTATATTATATGTAGAAAACTTTTATTAATAAAATATTAATGATAAATTTAATTAGTTAATACTTAATAGAATATTTAACTAATAAAACAAACTATTTATATATGATGATTAAAAAATAGTTGATGGTGCATGTTAGATAAACCCCCCATTAAATTATAATTAAATGGTGCATTTTAAAAAAACCCACTTATGAATAGTAAATTTGTTAGTGAATAATGTATATATGTATAATGTATGCTCCTTCAGATGAATAGTCTTATAATATTGGTGTATACACGTTTATGTAAAACTTTTTGAAAAGAAATTAACTTTTTTAAGGTACCATCGGTACTCTTGGTATTGAGAGGTAATCTCTTGAACCTGATTTTACTTATACATATACATATACATACATATATAGAATATGGTTCGAGAGAGTACCACCCTTGTGCAGCGCACCAGAAGGTACCACTTCTAAAAAAACTTTTATTAAAGTTTTTTCTCATAAACATGTTTTAATTAACGTTATAAAAATCATATGTAAATTTCACATTCACATCTCCTAGCTCCTAAAAAATGATGTGAACACACACTTACATAAATTTGAATGTATGTGAACACGCATTTATGTGATGCGTGTTTTCATGCACTTAGAGTGTTCGGATTTGCGTGAAATTCACATATGATCTGTGTAATGTTAATTAGAACATGTTCATGATAAAAAAATTTCAAAACAACTAGTTTGAAGGGTGGTACCCTCTGGTGCGCTGCATAATGGGTGATACTCACTTGAACCTATATATATATATATATATATATATATATATATATATAAACAGACTTTGTAATCTGATGTATATTATTGTGTGAAACACTGATTACAATGCAAGTATATATAGAAGAACTAATTACAATGATTACTATCTAGAATAGACTAATTACATTCTAGCCCTTCTACTCTTATATAATATAAACTATGTCTAATATCCCCCCGCAAGCTAAGGCCGGGGAACAACCCGTAGCTTGGATCTAAGAAGAAGAAAGCGTGTAGACGAGAGTGGCTTTGTGAAGACATCAGCAATCTGATCATCTGTAGATATGAACCGTATGAAGAGTTGTCGCCGGGCAACCTTTTCTCTTACAAAATGGAAGTCGATTTCAACATGCTTTGTTCGGGCATGGAAGACAGGATTAGCAGAAAGATATATCGCACCAACATTATCACACCATAGAGTAGGCACTGTCTGAAGAGGAACATGAAGCTCACGTAGTAAGGCCTGAAGCCAGGTAAGTTCAGCAACAGTGTCAGCAAGAGCCTTGTATTCAGATTCCGTAGACGAGCGAGAAACAGTCTTTTGTTTCCGTGCAGACCATGAAACAAGGTTTGACCCGAGATAGATAGCATATCCCCTCGTGGATCGACGATCATCGGGACAACCGCCCAGTCAGCATCGGAGAATCTAGTCAGTGTGGTGAAAGTAGAGTCAGAATATGCATGAAGAAGCATACCAGACTTACATTCGAGTCGTAAACCATACTCAACAGTACCTAACAAATAACGAAGTATGCGCTTGACTGCGGACCACTGATTGTCTGTTGGAGAGTGCATGAACTGACAAACCTTGTTAACAGCATAAGCAGTGTCTGGGCGAGAGAGAGTGACATACTGAAGAGCCCCCACAATTTGACAATACTTAATTGGGTCGGTGAAGGGCGCACTGTCACCTAGAGCAAGGTGCGCATTAGTAGTCATGGGGGAGGGAACCGGTTTCGCATTCGATAGGCCTGCACGTTGTAGGAGCTCCAGAATATACTTTTCCTGTGAGAGAATCAAGTCTGGGCTGTTGCGAATAACCTCAACACCAAGAAAGTATGAAAGAGGATATAGAGGAAAACTCTGACTAAGGCGGCGAACCACAGTATCAATAGCTTGAGAATTGTTACCTGTGAGAATAATGTCATCCACGTAGACCAACATGTATAAAAGCGTGCCTTGGTGAGAGTAGATAAACAGTGATGGGTCAGTCCTGGAGCCTCGAAAACCAAGAGCCTGAAGAGCGGAAGAGAGGCGATGAAACCATGCTCGAGGAGCCTGCTTTAACCCATATAAAGCTTTGTGAAGAAGACACACATGATTGGGTTTAGTAGGGTCCACAAAACCGGAGGGTTGAGTCATGTAGACTGTTTCGGTGAGATCACCGTGAAGAAAGGCATTCTGAACATCAAGCTGCCGGAGGGGCCAATTCTGTGTGACGGCCAGAGATAAGACAACACGGATAGTGGTGGATTTGACCACTGGACTGAATGTCTCAATATAATCCACACCTTCTTCCTGACTGTAACCTTTAGCAACAAGACAGCCTTATAGCGTTGTATCGCTCCAGTTGGGTCACGATTTAATTTATAGACCCATTTGCAATCAACCACACTAGCACCCGGAACATGAGGAACTAAAGACCAAGTACCATTCCTTAGTAGAGCCGAATACTCGTCGGACATAGCACGACGCCACTGAGGATCCTTGTTGGCAATGGAGAAGTAAGGCGGTTCGGTGTTTGTGTAGTTGGTGTGGAAGGAGGAGATATTGTGGGGTTTGGTTGGTTTAGGGTTGGGACGTAGGTTAGGTGGCCGAGGACGAGTGGGGGCAGTGGTAGGAGGTTGTGGAGTGGGAGAGGTGGGTTGGGTATCAACAGAAGGGTGGGAGGGTTGGGTAGTGCTAGAGCGACGCTGGTATGTGCGAAGAGGAGCGGGTGTAGGTGTATCGGTACGGGGTGAGTCAGTGGTGGGTGTAAATGTATCAGTAGTGGGAGGAGTGGGTGTAGGTGTATCAGTAGGTGGTGGGACAGAAGGAAGAGACGGGTCACTAGGGTTAGTGGAAGGTGAAGGAGAAGTAGTAGGGTCAGGGTGAGGATAGGATGAGATGTATGGGTCTGATGTAGATGGTGAAGGAGGGGTAGAGGGTTGGTGAAAGGGAAAAAGTTGTTCATTGAAACGAACATGTCGGGCTATGTAAAGGCGCTCAGACTGAGGGTCCAGGCAACGGTAGCCATGATGGGTTGGACTGTAGCCAAGAAAAACACACGGAGTAGAACGGAGGTCCATTTTGTGTTTGTTGTATGGACGGAGATGTGGAAAACACTGACACCCAAAGACTCGAAGAAAGGAAAAATCTAAGGGACGCTTGAATAAAAATTCAAAGGGTTGAGATATTAGAGTTTGTTCTAGATGGCATGCAATTGATGAGGTAGACAGTTGTATCAAAAGCAAAGTGCCAGAATCGTTGAGGGACATTAGAGGCGGCTAGTAGGGTAAGGCCGGTTTCGACAACATGCCGATGACGACGTTCAACAAAACCATTTTGTTCACTGGTAGGAGGACACGAGAGACGATGAAGGATGCCGAGAGAGGAGAAGAATTGAGAGAGATTCCGAAACTCCCCTCCCCAATCGGTTTGAACGGTTTTGAGTTTTGTTTGGAATTGACGTTCAGCCATGACAAGGAAACTTTTAAAAGTAGCATACACATCAGACTTAAGTTTTAAAGGAAAAATCCACATGAAACGAGAGTAATGATCAACACATAATAGAAAGTAAGTGTGACCATCAATCGAGGTAACAGGAGCGGGGCCCCAAACATCACAAAATACCAAATCCAAAACACTCGAACTTTTATAAATAGAAGGTAGCAAATGTAGTTTAGATAATTTCCCAACAGAACAGGAATTACAAAAAGAACTACTAGAAGACTCATTATTTAAAGGTAAACTATACTTAGAAACCATAGAAAGAAACAATTGTTGATGAGGATGGCCGAGTCGGTGATGCCAGATAGTAGAGGAAGCACGGGTAGTGGAGAATCCGACTTTAGGAATAGGTTGATTTGTTGGAAGACGAAAGGAGTAGAGACCACCATTACTTGGACCAGTGAGGAGGATGGTGTGTGTAGACTTGTCCTTCACAACAAAGAAAGTGGAGTGAAATTCAAAAAACACATCATTATCAAGACAAAATTGTTGAACAGAAAGTAAGTTTTGTTTAATATCAGGCACATGGAGAATGTTATTAAGGTTAAAAGTTTTGTTAGGAGAGTGATATTGGGTGGAACCTATATGAAGAATGGGTAAGCCCTCACCATTGCCAACATGAAGATTATCAGTACCGGAGTATGCCTCAGAGTGATCGAAACTAGATAGGTCTGGTGAGACATGGTGGTTGGAACCTGTATCTGGAAGCCAAGAGGTGGACATGTTGGAGCGCAGATCTGTAAAATTAGCTGACAGAGGCTGCCGTGACCTAATAGTAGAGGGATCACGATTGAGACACTTAGAGGGAATGTGGCCAATGCAACACCTGTTGCAAGTTCCGAACACAGTGTTCTGAGTAGAGGCCCAAGGAAATTGATCCCGATTACCACCTGTTTGATTGTGGTTATTGTTGTAGTTTCCACGGCCACGGTTATTTCCACGTCCACGACCACGATAATTACCAGACCTGTGAGTATAGTTAGCTTGTGCAAGAGGAGTAACAATAGGTTGTACCTGAAGACCAAGCTGAGAGAGAGCATGCTGAAGAGCTTGGAGCTGATCAGGAGATGGAGTAGTACCAGAAGGAGGTGGGGCGTGATGGTTACCAGCAGTAGTACAGAAAAGCCTGAGAAGGCGGTATGACTGGAGTAGACTTCTGGATCATGTAATCATGGTCGGATAACAAAGCAAAAAGTTCAGCAAAAGCTATTGGAGACTGGCGTCCAATAAGGGATGATTTCAGACCATTGTATTCGTCTCTAAGACCCGAGAGAACCACATAGACCAGATCTTTTTCTTTTGTCGGTTCACCAATGTTGGCGAGAGCAGTAGAATATTCCTGAGCCCGAATCAAGTAGGCTGTAGCATCAGGTTGCATCTGAAGCTTGAGCAGTTGATTTTTAAGGGTGTATTCCCGAGAGGAAGTGTGTGGAGCATATGCACGTTCAAGAGACAGCCACAGATCCCGAGAGGTTGTACCTTGAACATGCTGAAAAGAAGCCTCAGATATGGTGGAAATAATAAGCATACGTACGTGGGCATCGTTGGAGATCCAGGCGGTGTAACTAGGATTTAATTGTGGCAGAGGTACTGTGGTACCATCTTTGTGAGATGAGGAGGATACAATAGTCGGAGGAGGGCAGAGAATAGTGCCATCCACATATCCAAACAGGTTGTTTGTGATGAGAAACGCCTGAAGCATAGCTTTCCGGTAGCCGTAATTGGTTGGGGAGAGGGTAAAGCCAAACTTGTGAGAGTTGTGGCTGGTTTTCTCAGCCGAAGAGAGGGTTGTAATAGAGTCCAGTGTAGGAGCAACAGCAGTGAAGGCGGTCAGAGAGAGCAGCCGATAATTACCACGGCGGTCAGTGGGGGCGGTCAGGGAGCCGTAGCAGTGAAGGCGGTCAGAGAGCAGCAGCAGAACGAGGGGCGGCGGCGACAGAGAGTTGTGGTGGCAGAAGAGGGCGGCGGCAGGCAGTGTAGGAGCAGCCGCAGGAGGCTGCTAGGGTTTAGGAGAGGCGGCAGACAGGGAGGAGCAGCCACAGAAGGCTGCTAGGGTTTAGGAGAGTAGGCGGATAGGGCTAGGGTTTAGGAGATGAGACCTAGGGTTGTATTCCCAGGCTCTGATACCATAACAGACTTTGTAATCTGATGTATATTATTGTGTGAAACACTTATTACAATGCAAGTATATATAGAAGAACTAATTACAATAATTACTATCTAGAATAGACTAATTACATTCTAGCCCTTCTACTCTTAATATAATATAAACTATGTCTAATAATATATATATATATATATATATATATATATATATATATATATATATATATATATATATATATATATATATATATATATATATATATTGAGATCAATGGGGTACCATATTAGACTGGGGCATCGGAGTACGATACCAAATGAACATGTTCATTACGATACAATGTTAAATTTCATGCAAATATTACAATATACATATGTTCAAATGTGCATTATTATTGACTAGTTCACATCATTTACATATTCATTATGGTAAAATACTAAAATGTTCTATTTCAAGCAAAATAATAATATGCACATGTTCGAAGGTGCAATATGCATGAACATGTGCATATTGTTCTTTTGCATGAAATCAAACATTTAAACATTTTATCATAATGAATATGAAAATGATGAAAACGAGTCAATCATAATGCAATTTTAAACATATGCATGTATATTACACTTTCGCATAAAATTTAACATTTCATCGTGATGAACATGTTAATTTAACACGGTACTCCGGTACCCCAGTGATCTTGAATATATGTGTGTGTGTATACATGTATGTATGTATATATAGATATATAGAACATATGTATATATATCTATACATGTATGTATCTATATATATATATATATATATATATATCTATATATGTATGTATCTGTATATATATATATAGGTGGGTTCAATGGAGAACCTCCATGCATCGAAGAACCTTGAAGAACCTCCATGCACCACCACAAATGCATCACAATTCCCCCGTAATGCATCATTATTTCCACGTGATGCATCAAATTCTCGAGTGATGCGTCGATTTTTACATTATTTCCACTTGATGTATCAAATTCCCGCGTTATGCATCGATTCCTACGTGATGCATTTCAGTTTTTCTAGCGATGCATTGTGGTTCTTCAAGGTTCTTCGATGCATAAGGTTCTCCATTGAACCCACCCCTATATATATATATATATATATATATATATATATATATATATATATATATATATATATATATATATATATATATATATATATATATATATATATATATATATAGAATATGGTTCGTGTGAGTACCTAAAAAATGCAGAGTACCGTGAGTACCTGTGAACACACGGGTTTCAGATGTGAACTTGCTCCGAAAAAAAGTTTTTTTTTTTTTTGAATTTTTTTTCATATTCATTTAGATACAAATAATATAAGACTATACGTAAAAAATTATATACATTTACACTTTTTATCATCTTAAAAGTCATGTGAACGTGAAAAAATTCATGTGAACATGCTTAGTTGTGAACACACGTTCACAACAGCACACTTCATGTGAACACACACGTTTCACATAGTTCTAGTGTGTGTTTAGGTGTGATTTTTTGCAAGTAGTCTTGTATTATTAATTTAAACATGATTATGAAAAAAAATTCAAAAAAAATGATTTTAAGTGAGGTACCTCCGGTACTCCGCAAAACTAGTGGTACTCATTTGAACCCAAATCTATATATATACACACACACACACACACACACACACATATATGTATGTACCTCTATACACATGGATATATACATGTATGTATCTCTATACACATGGATATCTACATATATGTATGTATGTATCTACATAGGTATGTATGTATCTATATATATATATATATATATATATATATATATATATATATATATATATATATATATATATATATATATATATATATATATATATATATATATATATATATATATATATATATGTATATAACTATATATATATATGTATATAACTATATATATATATGTATATAACTATAGACATATATACTTACATACATACGTACATATATACATATGTATGTATATAGATATATATGTATGTATATACATATATATATACATATATACATAACATATGTATATACATACATATGAATATATGTACGTACGTACGTATGTATGTGTGTATATACAGAGATATGTATGTATGTACGTAGGTAGGTAGGTATGTATGTTGTATTGTATGTATGTATATACCTATATACATACATACATATATACACACACACACACACACACACATACATTTGTATGTTTGTTAGGCATAAAAAGGCCTCAGTCAAACCTATCATACATCTTAGGGGGAGATTATTAATCAAACTTGTCTTTGATGGTATAATTTAAGGCCATATTAATGTCTTATTGAAACCTGAAAAGTGATTCGCAATATAAGTCAAAGCTGCTTACCCTGTTACATTAGTTGTAACTTAGGCAGATTGCCCAAACTGTCCTCCTCTGTTGGACAGGCTGGACATAAACTGTCTACACTGCTCATGCTTGTTGAGCAGCTTGAACCAAAACTAAGTGTTCTGTTCTTTGTAAACAGAACCTGTTCTTTGTGAACACGTAATACACTTTATGGAATTTTTTTCCATGTCATCATGTATTGTCTTGAATGAAAAGATCAGTTTGCAAGTCGGAGACAAAGTGGAAAATCAGAATGCTCACACTGCCTAAGTTGTTCTGAATCATGAAGACAAAGTGGATATTTGAAATGGGTGACAGACCATTTCTTATATCAAAATGGCTATACAAGAAGAGAAAAGGATTAAAGTTGACATTCCTCTTTAAGTTAAAGCAAACTGCAACAGAAACAAAAAGGAAAAAACAAAGATTCTGCTAAATAGGGACAAATGTTGTTTTGTAAGCAGGTTTGTCTTTTTGGAAAGGCATTCAACTATCTCTGCATCCAATGAGGAAGGTTCACCAGCGAAGAGAGCATAAAAGGAAGCTTCTAAGGAATGTGAGATAACACAGGTTTGTGGAAGCTTCTAAGGAGTGTGAGTACATTGCTGCTGGAAGCTGTTGTGGGCAGATTCTATGGATGCAGCATCAGCTTAAGATTATAGCCTTATATATAGGAAAATTCCTACTCTGTGTGATAATACAAGTGCCATAGCTATTTCCAACAATCCAGTCTTCCATTCCAAAACAAAGCATATTGAGGTCAGACATCACTTCATAAGGAATCACATCCAAAAAGGTAATGTGGAAGTAAGTTTTATTTCCACAGAAGAGCAGCTTGCAGACATTTTCACCAAACCTATTGATGAAAACATGTTTAACTATCTTGTAAGCAAGTTTGGTATGCTAAATAAAAGTGACTAAGTGTCATTAATGTTCTAAAGATCACTTTTTCAAATCTGTCAAAATTTTACAGAGCAGCTTGGACAGGACAGGTTTTACTTGTCCTGTTCTGTTCTTAGCCAGTTCTTGAAAATTTGGACAGCTTGGACGTGTAACAGGCTTGACAACATCAGTTTTATCTCAAACCTGTTATGTTGTACAAACTGCCAACCTCACTCTCTTAATATGTCATACAAGGCAATGCTTTGTAACCTGTTCAGCTATTGAACAAGTTTCACAATGAAACCGGTTCTCATATAGCCGCACAGGTTGAATAAACAGCTTGAAGAGTGATCAGTGCTGAAACCTGTGAATCACAGGTTTGGACAACAGCTTAGAACATCAGCTTTTATTTAACATTACTTCACATTTAAGTTACTTAAATTACGTATTTACTTAACTTAATTACCTGCGGATAATGTTTGTTACGTGTGTTAGTAGTTAAAAAGGACAAGTTGGTCTGACAACCATTCTAACATGGTAAACCGTTCCGTATTCCGTTAGAAACATTTCAAATCAACCGCTTAAACCTGTCTCTCTCCTACTCACTCACATTCAAATCCTATAAATACCTAAATCACTGTTTCATCTTCTTCTTCTTCCCTACTGCTTCCATAACTTCCTGATAAACCCTAACAGACTAAGTGTCCAACTATCGTGCATCCCTACTACTCTCTCAAATGGCTCACCAAAACAACCCTGTTGGTGATGATGTTGAGAAGCACCCCTCTGTCAACACCATGCTCACAATCAAACCCACCAACTACATTGCAAACTTAACCATTCCCAAAAACTACACTGGGAAGGGTTATGAACCTATGGTGGAGTTCCTTCAAACCAATACTCTGCATTATGCTATGACAGCCTCTCCTGGTGTCATGTACCAGGAGATGGTCTATAAGTTTTGGTACACTTGCTCGTATGATCCATCTACCAAAACCATCAGGGGAACTATTCTCAATGGCACTCAAACTATTGAGATCACTGCTGCTCTTCTCAGGGAAGTACTTCATCTTCCAGTAGTTGACTCCTATGACAAACCTCAGCCTGAGGATGAACAGATGGGCAATCTGCTACGCTTCTGTGGCGTAGCAGAACCAAAAGTGGGTGCTACCTTGTTCAGACGGGATCTATCTCCACCCTACAGTTTTCTCTTCGCCTCAGAAGTGATAAGCCTAAGCTGCAAGGTAGGCTCATTTGATCAACTCAGCAGAGATGAGATTCCTATTGTCCTACAGTTTGTGAATGGGACAACTCTGAACATGGCAAGGTGGATTTTTCTGAACTTAAAGAACCTGGTGCAACAAGAACTGTAAGATATCCAAGGTTCTGAGTCTCATTTTCAAGCATGTATGTGGTGAGCATCTTTACACATCTCAACCTTACTTGACAACTATAGTGTTTCCTTTCTTAAGAACAGGGTTTTCAAAGATAAACACATTTTATTAATTTTAAAAATAAAATATGAACACTATTTGTTATTTTCTATATCTATAAATATTAATAAATAATTTACTTTTTCCATTATTTGACCTAAAATATTTAAATATATAAGATTACATTTGTAAAGAAAAAATTATAATATTAATAAAGAACAAAAATCATAAAGATTACATAAACAAAATTAAATATTTAAAAACGTAAATATAATACAATATTAATAAATTCATATTTTCTAACATTTTATTTATTGTTTTAAATATATATAAACATTATATTTTATGTAAAACTAAAATTTCAAATTATATCGACTAAAACACTATTTGTTATTTCTAAATCTATAAACATTAATAAATAATTAACTCTATCCATTATTTGACATAAAATATTTAAATATATAAGATTACATTTGTAAAGAAAAATTTATAATATTAATAAAGAATATATATCATAAAGATTATATAAACAATATTAAATATTTAAAAAATAAATATAATACAATATTAATAAATTCACATTTTATAACATTTTATTTATTGTTATATATATATATATATATATATATATATATATATATATAAAAGTCAGGTTCAAAAAGTATCTCTCTAAATCAAGTGCACCCGAAGGCACCAACCTTAAAAAACTTTTTTTAAATTTTTTTCTCATAACCATGTTTAATTTAATGTTATACGCATGATATATGAATTTCACATACATTCACACTTTCTGTGTCCTTAAAAATTATGTGAATATATATATATATATATATATATATATATATATATATATATATATATATATATATATATATATATATATATATATATATATATATATATATATATATATATATATATATATATATATATAAACATTATGTTTTATGTAAAACTGAAAATTTCAAATTATATCGACTAAATATTTGTATAAATTTAGAAACAAAAAACTTAAAAGAATGTTAAAAAATAACTATTATTCATGTGTATTTAAAAAGATTAAATAAATAATTTACATGACAAATATTTATACTTTTCTTATATTTTTTTATAAAAATTAATATTTATAACTTTTTAATTTTAAGTAATTAATTATTTATTAAAACTTATTCACGTAACACGTGGGTTCATAAACTAGTTAAATTTATAACTTAAAATCACTATTGGTCTTCAATATTGAATAAATATCATAATCTAACATTAAATTTATCTTTAAAATCTAAATTTATTAAATTATACACTAAATGCACAAATTTTGTCAAATGTATCATTACTATTCTAAATTTAAAATATATATAGGATATGGATCACGTGAGAAGAGATTTTATCGTGAGAAATGGTGAGAAGGAGGGTTTTGCATTGATATTGAATCAACAAACTATTGATTCATGATTATTGATTCATTATCAATACTTTTGAACCAAATATATTGATTTGAATCATCATTTACGGGCTAAAAATGATGATTCAGTAATAATGCATTTTTCTGCGGTCATGATGCACCAAAATTTTTATCCATGTTTTTTTTTGTGATCCGGGTTCGATATAATCAAATACATTTGATTCAACAATGTCTAAAATGAATCAATAGTTTGTTGATTCAATATCAATGCAAAAAACCTCCTTCTCACCATTTCTCACTATAACATCCCTTCTCACGTGATCCAGAATCTATATATATATATATATATATATATATATATATATATATATATATATATATATATATATATATATATATATATATATATATATATATGGGTTGGGATCGTTGCAGAACCTTAATTTAGTGCAGAACTATAGAACCAATCTAAACCATTGTATTATTATATAACACTAGGGATAAGATGGTAATTAATTTATGCAATTAACATTGAATTAATAGTAGCCTACCAAGTTTGACTACCCACTTTGACCATTTTTGACTCTTTTGATATCGAAGGTACATGCAGTGTTGAATGTGTGATATAAATTGTAATTCGACATTGAATGATCTCTATATAATATATGGAATGGAGGTCTAGGTAAAAAAAAAAATTTACGAAAAATAAACACGTAATATTTTTTCGAAAAAAATATATCATTACTATTCTCATTAAATCATTCAACTTTGACTACTAATTTTGACCATTATTTTGGTTCTGTTAATTTTGAATGTACATGCAGTATTGCATCGACGTTGGATATATGACATCAAGTGTTCATTCGACATTGAATTATATCGGTCATGCTACATTGCATCGTGGTCTGGGTAATTTTTCTTTTTACGAAAAATAAACACGTAAATTTTTTCGAAAAAAATATGTCATTACTGTTCTCATCAAATCAACCAACTTTTGACTACTAATTTTGATCATTATTTTGGTTATGTTAATTTTGAATGTACATGCAGTGTTGCATCGACGTTGAATTATATCGGTCATGCTACATTGCATCGTGGTCTGGGTAAATTTTTTTTACAAAAAATAAACGCGTAAACTTTTTTCGAAAAAAATGTCATTACTGTTCCCATTAAATCAACCAACTTTTGACTACTAATTTTGACCATTATTTTGGTTCTGTTAATTTTGAATGTACATGCAGTGTTGCATCGACGTTGAATATACGATATCAAGTGTTCATTCGACATTGAATGATACCGGCCATGCTACATTGCATCGTGGTCTGGGTAATTTTTTTTTACGAAAAAAATATATCATGACCGGTCTCGTTTTAAAGAGTATAAAATTCTCGTTTTTATGGTATAATTTTTTTGATTTAACAATTAATCATCTTAATGTTATTTTAATTTAAAGAAAAATGATATTTATTTTACTAATGCCAATCTTTTTGCTATTTCCAATCTATTCCTTTTTTACCCTGAAAGAATTAAATAATCACTAATGCCAATCTTTTTTTCACTAATTCCAAACTTTATGGTTTTAATCAAGACCATTAGATTAATCTAATCTATGGACGATATTGGTTCTACGGTTCTACGCTAAATTTAGGTTCTACAATGATCTCATCTCTCTCTCTCTCTCTCTCTCTCTCTCTCTCTCTCTCTCTCTCTCTCTATATATATATATATATATATATATATATATATATATATATATATATATATATATATATATATATGAAAGAAAACTTAACTAACTGATCATAAGCAATAAGTATGAAAATTTTCGGCGAGTGACAGTTTTATAATCAAGTGTTCTAACCAGTCTCCTATGTTTCTCAAGATACCTCAGCTTACTGTCCTTTGGAAGGAGCTTACCATTGGGAATAATTGGATAAGCTATCATCTTGCAACCTAACAATCCACACTTCAATAAAGGTTCTATGCTGACTACTTCAAGTCAGACCACGATTCACTTAAATGTTAATCAGGTATCCGTAATCAAAACCTTACGGACGGCTCTAATATAATGTTAGCCATTTATAGATATGAAAAAGGGAGTCTATCAGGAGTATAAGAAACAAAACCCTAAAATCAAACTTATATAGAATTATACACAATTGAACACTACAAGTGGCTACAACAACTATCGCGTAATACTTTTTATATAGCTGTGTAACAGAAATTAACTTTCTAAACCCTTCATGTATCTGTATCTTCGTAAAGGAGATAGAAACAAGATTATCAATAATACGTTGCCATTTCCTTCGTTGAAAAATGAACAAAATAAGAAAAATCAAACCTTGGAACTCGTCTTCAAATCCTGTTGATCTTATCAATGAAACTTTCTTTTCCCCAATAAAAAAATGGCCACAGTACAAGAATAAACACTAAAAGGAAGGGCATAGTTGGTGATGTTTCATAGTGGCCAGAATAAGAACATTAGAATACTTCAATGACCTTTTATGGTATAAAATATTTCAATGACATGTTATTTAATCTTACTGATGTCACATGATTTCATTCAGAAAAGCTTACCAATCATTCCTCCTCCAGCAACACGTCCAACAGACTCGTTCGGACCAAGAGTTCCACTTCCTAATTCACAGGGAAGATCTGGTCTACCATATACGCCACCGCCTTCACTCAGTCTTCCATGATACAATCCTGAACCACCTCGGCCCCCATGCCCAGCACCGCCACCGGCTCCATTAGAATAGTTTCCCAAGCCAAAACCATTTTGACAACCTGGAAAGGCGAATCTTGTTCAAGTATTTACAAAGAGTTTGACAAAGATAACGTCGTCAAAGGTCAAACACAAGTCTTCTCTATCAAGTCAATACGTTCCAGATAAATACCTAATTCAGAGGCAGTTACCATGCCTCCAATGTCCACAATGACAGTCCTCGCCCTGTGGATTTGAATGATACTCCCCCTAATGATGCCATTTACAACTATGTCTTCAACTCGGCAAATCTACCAAAAGTTCAAAAAGAAGACACAAGGACTATAAATATTCATTTCTTTTTAAATACCTAAAAATGTTCCTATTCTTAGGGATCTATTAAAAAATTAAAATTACCCAATTAACATTTAAAAAATTATCAACTAATTATAATAATGACAATAAACTTTAATGTTATTATTGACTATCTTTTTCGTTTAACTAACTTATACTTAAAACTAATAATATGTTAAGTATCATAAGTATAAAAAGTTTCAATATATCAACATTTAATGTTACTTTAATGTTTAGTTTATACAACTTTTGAGAAAAAATATTTATTAAAGTTATACGTGTAATACACGGGTTAAAAAACTAGTATACAATATATTATGATAAATCCAAGTCTTCATGCTTCACAAGACAGAAAAATGTATAAATGAAGTAATTAGACAAGTATAACACATATGGTATCAAAAATTTAACTTCAATAATATTTAATTAAATAATTGACTAAATTACACAAATGGTCCTTGTGGTTTATATGGAATTATGGTTTTAGTCCTTGAAAGAATTTTACTACACCACAAGTCCCTAAAATCAAAAAGTTGTAACGTTTTGGTCCCTGAAACTAACGACGGTTAACTTGAGTCGTTAGACCCGGGGGCATTTTTGTCATTTATTTTTTTTGTTTTAATTATTAATTTTTTAGTTTTATTTGTATGTTTATTGTTATTATTAGTGTTAATTTTTTTTATATTACTATAATTATCTATTTAAGATTATTATATGATAGAACTGGTTGGGTTTTTTCAGTTGGTCATTGTAAATCTGAATCTTTCTCCGTTCCTTTTTCCATTTAGGAAAATTAAAAATCGAAATTAGTTGTAGTTTTTTTCCGTTTGGAAATTTTATAATCGGAATACTTTATTTCTTTTCTCCATTCAAAAAATTCAAAATAAGGATGTGTTGAATTTTTTACATTCGGAAAAAGTATAATTAAAATGGTTCGTAGTTTCTTCATTGAAAATATTTAATAAAGAAATTAAATTTTGTATGGTTCGAAAAAATCAAATATCGGAATCTGTCACTTTTTAATCAAAAAAAAGTTCCGAATGATTTGTCATTCTTTTTATCGAGAAAATTAATATTGAAATGATTCGTCTTTTTTTTATCGTCGTTTAACTAAAATCATGGTGGTTCTTTTGTTTGAAAATAAATCAAAAAGGAAAAATTTCGCAAAAAACATAAAACTACACGTTTTTTTTTCGATCAAGTCCCCCATTCTTTTTTTTTGTGTGATAAGTCCATCAACCGACTAAAACTCACGAATTTGGAATGTTATAGGTTACAACCAGTTACCAAGCTTACGTGGTGGCACACACGTGGCATCCATGTGTCAAAATGTGTTTAGGTGGCGCAGATTTGGTAATATATTCTTTTCGATTAAGTCCCTTAATCAAATTTTATTCTTAGAAAACCATCATACTTAAAATCTTTTTCAATTAAGTCCCTCAATCAAATTTTTTTCTTCAAAACATTTTCAAAATTTGAGTAGACACAAAAGTCCAATGTTTTGGATGGAGAAACAAACAAAAACATTTTGGGGATTTATGTAATGAAACGATAGGTCAAAATAATAATTTTTTTAAAAAAAATTAGAAATTCCGTGTTTAAAACAAAAAGATTGTTGACAAAACTCGTTAAGATAAGTAAAGGAGTTGACAAAATACTTCAACTGTTATATTTCAATTTTTTTGTATTGAAAATACATAAACATAAACTAGTTAAATATATAAAAATATAAAACAAAATGTTAGTTTGGAAATAATTTCTTTTAAGTCTGGTCTTCCTGATGACATAAATTGGTTTGATACAGAATCATAAATAATGATTTTTTCGATTCAATGTTTGTCTAGACTTAATTTTTTTAAATATATTTAATGAGTTCATCTCGACTAAACTTTAAACAACAAAAAATGATCGTTTTGATTTATCTTTTTTTTTTATTTTTTTACATCCTCGTATGTATGATGTGTGTGTCAATTGAACAACGACTAAAATTAATAAAACAATAAATATCGTGAATTTTATCAAAATAAAAGATTTATGTGGCAAAAAAGTTGGTTAAGGGATTTATAAGACAAAATAATTTAGTTGAGGGACTTAATAAAAAAACCATAGATTTATAAAATCCAAGTCAGCAATTGCAACCTGCTTAAGAGGTTATCGGTAACTTTTCTTGAAAAAACCACCAAATTCGTGAATTTATCTGGTTAAGGGACTTATCATACCAAAAAAATGATTGAGGATCTTAATAAAAAAAACATGTAGTTCGATGGTTTTTTGGGAAATTTCCTAATCAAAAAATCATATTGGTTCATCGTGTTTTCATCAAAAAATTTAAAACTGGAATGGTTCGTCGTTTTTTTAATCGTCGTTTAAATAAAGTCAGAATGGTTTTTTTGTTTGAAAATATCAGAATGGTTCATCGTTTTTTATCGTTTAAATCGTAATGATTCGCCGTTATCTGATTGAAAATTTAAAATCAGGAATGGTTAGGTGCCGTTTGGTTTGTAGGACTTTAACAACTCATTTAGGATTTGGATTTAGAAATCCTCCTATGCCATGTTTGGATAAAAACTAAAAGGAAGGGATTTAGCTTCATTTAGCATTTCACATTCCCCACTTTTCCTCATTTCATAATGCACTCACCCCCCTAATTATTTTAAAATCCTATCATTTTAGAATCCATCATTTTAAAATCATGCAATCCAAACGGCATCTTAGTGTTTTTTTGCTCAAAAAAATCAAAATCAAGATGGTTCCTCGTTTTTTGTTCCACAAAATAAAAAATCAGAATGGTTCATCGTTTTATGATGAAAGAAATTTTATATTGGTTCGTCGTTTTTTGATTGAAAAAATTCAAATAAAAATGATTTGTCAGTTTTTTGTTCAAAAGCGGAATGGTTAAACTAATGAACTATTCATATTTTAATTTTTTCGAACAAAAAACGATTCATTCCGATTTTAATTTTTTTTTAACAAAAAACGACAAATCATATCTGTTTTTTTGAACGAAAAAAGCAATGAAACATTTGCGTTTTTAATATTTCCGAGGAAAAAACGACGAACCATTCTGATTATAATTATAATTTTTCCGAATGAAAAACTTCAACATGCTCTTACTTTAAATTTTTTTAACGTAGAAAAGAAATAAATTATTTCGATTTTAAATTTCCCGAATGAAAAAAACTACAACTTATTCCAACTTTTAATTATCCTAAATGAAAAGAGAACGGAGAAAGATTCAGATTTTCAATAACCAATTGAAAAAAAATTAATAAAATAACGAACCAAGACTATCATCTAATAATCTCAAATAAATAAATATATTAATATATAAAAAACAGTTATCACTGAATATAAAAGTAACATACAAATAGTAATAAAAAATTAGTAATTAAAACAAAAAGAATAAAAAAAAATAGAATGTTACACTTGGATAATTAAATGATAAAAAAGAAATCAAAAAATATATATGAAATAAATTATAATATAAAAAACAATAAAAAGAATAGATTTACATAAATAGTCCCTGAAAGACAGAAGGACAAAAATGCCTCTGAGACTAACAGCTCAACTTAACTGCCGTTAGTTTCAGGGACAAAATGTTACAACTTTCCAATTTTAGGGACTTGTGGTGTAATAAAATTCTTTTAGGGATTAAAACCATAATTTCATATGAACCACAGGGACCATTTGTGTAATTTAGTCTAAATAATTTCATGTATTAATATTTTTTTAAACTATAAAACAATAATAAATAAATAATACGTCAACTTAAAGGTTGATATAACTAGGAAATGCATAATGTTTCTTACTTGTAGTGAAAAAGAAAGTGTGTCATTAACATGACAATCATCTGGTGGATATATTAAATCTCTTGGGCATGTTGGACTCTCACAATGGGATTTGGTTACTCTGCCAAAAAGGTGAATAAGATCAGTTAAAACACAATTTGCACTATCATAAAATTAAGAAACAGCTAGAATTTTAGTTTAACCTAAAACAAAATAGAAGTTCATACTAACATGGTTTTGCTCTTATCATCATCTAATGGGGCTTCAAGCAAAGAACCTGGTCCAACCTGTGAACAATAAGTGGTTATGAAAGAAGCTCACCAGTTGGGCTTCGAGTAAAAAGACATGAGAAAAATAAAAAGATATGTTATAAATAGTTTTAGGGGAAGACAAATTGAATCATGTAGCGCCAAGTATCAAGACCTTACAGTTATGTTATAGAATAGTGAAAGGGAGAGTCTCTGTGCTTTAATAGCATCACCCTGACCAGTCAGCCTCAAAAATCCTTGACCATAAACAGCCAAGTTTGTATTTGAGTTGATTCTGGAGTTTTCCTGCAAGAACAGACAGATCTGCGATCAGATTCACAAAATTATACTGAAATAAACGTTTGTATCTCTTCACAATAAAGTCAGAAAACTAATGATCATACCCGCAAAACAATAAGGTTACGAACTTCAAGAACAGAAATAGTGTAAAGTGTGCTGCCACCACCATCGACTTGGATTCGGGCGTTCCACATGAGCACCATTTTGAAGGTAGCTCTAAGTGCACCGTAGACCTTCGTTCATACATGGGAGCCATTTCAAAAATATAATAAGATAGCTAACTCATATAAAAAAAGGAAATAAAGGTTTAAATGATTTCAATAAAGCAGCGTTTTTGGATGTGCAAGGGAGAAGTGAAACTAGAAAATAGGAAGAGAAGGGAAACAACACATAGCAGCGTCTCAGGTTTGAAAGTATCATCCTTTTTTGTTTTAAGCCTGTTACCTAATAATGACAAACTTAAAATTGTTGAAAAGAACTTTGTACCTTTATGATGGAATCACTCATAAGAAGTTCTTCGGCAACAAGCTCAAACTCCGACACCGGATAATCGGACAACCCAAAGATGATGCTGCCACCGCATGCTAGTTTAATTTGGCCTCTCACCTATCCACAATAGAAATACTTAGCAAAAGACCTATGCATGATACACATTTGTAAAGATGAATGATTTAATGATAATATTACACATCAGCAGATTGTATCACAAGATTACAAAAGGTAGCATCAGATATACAAATCAATAAGAAAAAACTCAGTTTCCAGCAAACCATCTTATTAAGCTTTTTAAAATTGTAAAATTTGCTCTCTTCTTCCTTATTCATGGCATGACAGTGTGTGTGTGTGTGTGTGTGTGTGTGTGTGTGTGTGTGTGTATGCGCGCCTGCTGACCCGCGCACACATGCAAGCACATTAGTCTATCTTAAGGATTCAAAAAACCCTAGGAAGCAACATACCACCAAGCAAGCCTACTCACCCCTGAGGCAAAACAACTTAACTAAGCACATTTCACATATATCAATAATTCTAGGAACACTACCTTTTAATATTACCTTAAACAGAAAACGATGCTAAACAGTACTTAAGGGTTGCTTATGTAATTATCTTATAGTTTCATCTCCTCAAAAACTAGATGTAAATTCCCTAGAGTGTTTAAAAGAAGGAAGAGTGCCAGGGACTTGATGTTATCTTTTATTCTTTTAAAAAAGAAAAAGAAAAGAAACATGTGATTCTTATATATATATTGGATGTCTGTGGATATTTCCCATATGCTAACATGTTAAATAATAAAGTTCTTTATTAATTTTCAGTTTTCACTTTAAACCCTAAAACACCATGAACAGGACAAACATGCTTATGAATAGTAAGTCCAACCTGAACTCTGCTCCAACGTAGAGGCACTAAAACTTTAGCATCATTTTCAACGTAAACATTTGTCCAAAGTGGGCTAGTGGAGAAATCAAGTAAAGGAGTTTCTGTTTCTGTAGTCACATTGCCGTTGTCAACTCTTAAACTCAGTAGATATGCATCAAAGCAAGTACCCGCTGCTCCACCGTTAATTGGGCAGCCAATACTGGGACCACCTGTAACAGCACACAAAAAAAAAGTATGTATCTTCAAACTTCAAAGATAGATTTTAACAAGACAAATCTTTTATGTGAAACACTCCATGGTCTTTAGACAGATAAGACTACACCAAAGATTTGATTCAATTGGGCCACATGGCAAATAAATTGAAAACCATACTCATAAAACATGAATTGACAAATTTTAAAATAAAATTAAGTTACCAAATTCTATCTAGCAAAGATTTACCTGTTTAACTCGCACAGTCATTCTAAATATAAGTATTGCATTCGAATCTGTAACAAAATGTTTCTTTACTGACTATAGTAACCATGCTGAACATTATATAAGTGAATAACGACTCAAAACGCTTGCACAGTGATCCTGTTTTAACTAAAGGAATGGGTGTGATCATGACATACCATGGACTTTCACTTTTATGTCTTCTTGCTTGCTGTGACAGTTGAGAGAAACTCTTCCTCCTCCACCACCACCCCACCCACTTCCACCAGATGCACTTACAATACCAAATCCCTTACTATCCAAATAGAAGCAGTTTGAAAATAATTAGAACTTTTGATTAAATTACACACTAGTCATGTGACTACAATGAACTTGTGTTTAATAAAGATGGATTCATATTGATTAATATGTAATGCAAACACACACACACAAGCAGCATGCATAGAAAAACGAAGGCAAAGTAAGAGTACATACAGTCTTAAAGCATGTATGATAATGCTTCCACCAGATCCGCCTCCACCATTTGCTCCTCCATCGCCTCCTTCAGCTAGGAGAGATCCGTTCATGTACAAAAGGTCATTCACAATAAGCTTAACTCGTCCACCACCATTCCCTCCGAACTTATGTTCATCTGATGTGCCACCACCCTTGCTCCCGTAACTCCATGGATTAGGCAACGTAGACCAAGCATACACATCACCACCCCAATTCTTTGTATTATTGTTCCTTAAACAAGAGGCCCCTCGACCACCATGGCCCCCACCAGCTCCTTCGTACCCTACTGGAGTACCACTAGTTTGAGATGGTGGTGCTCCACCCATAGCTGTGGTGTTTATCAAGGAATTGAACTCCATAGTCACATTAACTGCAGCAAGAATAACAGAACCAGCAATGATAGCAGAACTTTGTCCAACTTTGATGTTGCCAGAGAGATTAAAGCTAATTACACACCCTTCTACGGGACAAACAATCACCACACGAGGAAGGATCTCAATATTTCCACTAGCCAATACATAAAGATCAGAACTTATATTCACATCTGAATTCAGTAAGCAAGTAGTGTCAAATGATCCTACACCTCCCAAGTCTTCACAAGAGATCTCGTTATATGACAATGTTGAAGAAGCCCATCTTTGTGTATAGTTTGAAGTCATAGTTTCTGGATCAAAAATTGAAAAGGATCCAGTGTCGATAGATGATCCAGCTCCATTGTCAGCAAAATTTCTTTCATATTGCCCCGAACTCATAGAAAGCACAATTACAAAGATATGTCCAGCAAGAATGAACCACGAAAGGTACCCATGAGTAAGGAGTGGACGCATGACTACAAGACTCACTTTAAAAGTGGTATCAGAAATCTTTAGGTGTGACCACTTTACTGTCTGTCAATCCTTACTATACTAAATCCATAAGTGTGACACATTTGTTGTAGGTGATATCAGTACCATCCTATGGTTAATAGTCACAAATATACCTGCAACCAAAACGAAATCTCTATTGCTTAAAAATGACCACTGATGATTAAAACCACATGAGCAGAATACAGCCGAATCATGAAAAGTTCCACATGAACTACATAAAATTCATAGAAAGTTCCCATTCTGACACTGTTAAGACTTTGACCTTGCTATTATGGATACTACGAGCTTTCTACTGGAATATCAAACAATGATCCTCAACTGAATTGACAATTTGAACTTTGAAGTATAAGAACTTGTAAATTCCTCAAAAATGATTAATTAAGATGGATTTATCATGAATGGATCATAGAGAACACCTGGACTATAGTTTTAACATTCAAGCAAATAGAAACAAATCTCTACTGCTTAAAAATGTCCGCTGATGATTAAAACCACATGAGCAGAATAGGGTGGAATCATAAAAATGTTCTGCATGAACTACATAAAGATCCATAAAAAGTTCCAATTCTGACACTGTTAAGACTTTGACCTTGTATGGAGACTACGAGCTTTCTACTGGAATATCACACAATGATCCTTCAACTAAATTGACAAATTAAGTATAAGAACTTGTAAACTCCTCAAAAATGATTAACTAAGATGGATTTATCATGAATGGATCATAAAGCACACCTGGATTATAGTTTTAACATCCAAGCAATTATACAACAGTTTCTTTCCAAATACACAATAGTAATAAGGATAAATTTGTGTCACGATTTCAAATAATGAATATTACAACAGCCAAATCTATGGTAGCATGTTTAACTAAGATCATACACAAACCCAGTTCATAAATCCAGAATTAAGCACTGAAATTAATCTGATATAGTGGTTACCAAGTCCTGTATTAGTCGATCTCTACAACCCATTGTGAGACATAAAAAAGTAAATTTTCATTTACTGTTCATTCAGTAATGCTGACCATACTTTCGACTACAACCCCCAAAAATTAAGAACACACAAATATACACAAACACACCGTATTTTATACAAATTGTAACAAAGGATCAACCTTGAGTACTATAACCGCATACCTACAACCGAAGATCTCTCTACCCGAATTGCTTCATACGAAATCAATCCACCATTGACTCAATTATTATCCAAATTTACTGTTACCCGCATGAAAACAATTATAACCTGATGCAGAGATTACATCAAACACTTGGTGTGCATGTGGATAAGCGAGTAAGAAAGAGAAAGTACAGTCAAAGAAACAATGGAAATTTCTGGATAATCTTTACGGAATAGGAATCGACTTTATACATTCAAAAGTGATTGATCTTTGCATTTGTACAAGTAATTTCTCTCTCTACTCGCATTAATTCACTCGGTTTGTCCTGAAAATTGAACTGGGTCGATGATGATGACAGTGATTTTGGGTTTTGTTGAATATAACTTGAGGGAGTTGGAGTTGAATATGAGTGAGAGGGTAGCTGGGAAGGGAGTGGAGTGAAAGAAAGTCGAAAAGAGTCCAACCTTCAAAAGCTGTATGGCAAATTGAAAATGCATAGCTGTAAATAATATTACGATTACGAAAGCGATCCCCATTCATATCTCTCTTATTTCTTTATTGATTTATTGCAAGAAAATTGAAGCTTTATATCGATGTAGACAGACCCCTTCTATATATCACCTTCTTTTAGCTTTATATTTCGGAAATGCCACTACACCAAAACCACTATATACTAGTTGAATACCCGAGCATGTGCAATCGCATAATTTTTATTTTTTTAATTTAATAATGACACAATAAAAATATATTTTATTGGATGTCCGTTTATTTGTATATACATTTGGGTAATTGTTATAAGTCAACATCAAGTATAAACTTAATTTATTCATATATTTAATTCTGATAAACATCATAAAATAATTCTTTTATCAATAATATTATTAACTCAATTTTTTATTTTATGATATATTAAATTGATTTTTTATGTTTGTAATTTTTCATTAATTTTAATGATAAGATTGGATTTTAAATTGATAC
This sequence comes from Centrapalus pauciflorus, assembly GCA_020465985.1. Lineage (NCBI taxonomy): Eukaryota > Viridiplantae > Streptophyta > Magnoliopsida > Asterales > Asteraceae > Centrapalus > Centrapalus pauciflorus. The sequence continues at coordinate 84,448 of JAANYP010008942.1, read as the reverse complement.
ATTTAATATACGATTAAACATTTAACCTTTAGTTTAAGTTCTAAAAAAATAGAAAACTATAAATCAAATTCATTCTATATAAAACATTTTAGGTAAAATTAGAGTTTATATTAGGACGTATATAAAATCAATTATTATATAATTTTCCTTTAATATTTTAAGTTTTCAAAAATAAATTAGATGAGTTAATTGACAAAGCCATATTAGAAAAAATGGACGGAAAAATGAAATATTGGAGAGTCATGGAAGTGACACATGACAATAGTTATTTTGTTTTATTAATAGGGTTAATATCGAAAAAACCTCATAAACTTTTCTTAGTTTTGTGATTAAGTTCCTAAATATTTTTTCTGTTTGTTTAAGTCCCTTAACTATTTTTGTCTTATTCAACAAACTCACCATCTTTACATGTTTTAATGATTAAGTCCCTAAACCTTTTTTTTTTATTGGTTGTGTTTTACATACTCATCCGGTAGTCACTAAAAAAATATGTATTTTTTAATAATACAAAAAAAGTTTAGGAACTTAAACAATCGGAAAAAAAGTTTACCGACTTAATCATGAAAATAAGAAAAGTTGATAAAGGTTTTTCAATATTAACCCTTATTAATATATATAGAATATAGATATAGAAATATAGATGATTATCCTATTTGATTTTAGAAAAATGCATGTTATTAAATATATATATATATATATATATATATATATATATATATATATATATATATATATATATATATATATTAGGTTAGTGGATTTTATGGGTCGGATCCCCATTTCGCCTCTTTCTTGCCGCTCACAAACACACGATACACACAAACTGGAACACACGCACACGGCACATTCACCACCCACCCAAACAGGAGCGCACACACACACACTCTCCTCGCTCTCCTCACCAACCGGCGACAACCACCGCCGCTGATTCTCTCCGCCGGCGACTCCAGCAACCACCAACTTCACCTACTCGTCTCCCTCTTGCTCATTCTCACTCTCACTCGCTCGCTCTTCCTCTCTGTTGTTCGTCGACGGCCAAACCCTAGCCGTCGCCGTCGCCTGACTACAACCCTCCTCACTGATCTGCCTCTCTCCCTTGACACACTCACCTCACGTACTTATCTCTCGACGCTCGCACACACATCTCTCCCACTCGCCGCAACCAAACCATGTCTTTCTCTCTCGGCTGCCACAACCACACAACCGCCGCCGCTGACCAGGGTCGTGCGACCGTCCCTGATGCAGTGCCATCACCAGAACCATCATCGTCAACGCCGCCCAAAACCCTAATGTCAGGTATTACTTTCATCTCGTTATTACTTTTGATTTGCTTCATATTTCTCATATGCAACACTTGCAACAAATCGATTTCTAGATACCTTAGACTCCGTTTTAAGATCATTTGCTTAAATTCATTTATCAATTTCTAGATCTGTGTTTTATGTATGGATTTCTAATTTTCTAGGTGTTGTAAAATACACACTATGAGAAGAGGATAAATTATGAAAGAAAACATAAAAATACATCAGGTTTTAAACATGAATAATATGTTTGCTTATTGTGAATCAGTGCTCGTGCATATTTTATTGTCTGTGTCTAGGGCTGAAAATAATTACAAACATTCGTTATACATGCAATTTCAAGAGAATTTTTAACAATCAGTTGAATTACATGTAGAATTTTTGTTCATGGTTTTGTGGACAGTTTTATTTGAGCAGATTTTATGAGTTTCTTGATGGATTTACTATTTTAGTGATGAGAATTAGGAACTCCTAATTCAGTTTTTTTAATTGTCCCAAGTAAATCTTTCCATTAAAGTATTGATCAATTGAATAGTTGTACTTTTTTATGTGGGTGTTCTTGAAAGTTGTATTTGAAGTTTATCAAGTTTTCTGGGATTAAATTGGACAGATTCTGTGATTTTTCAGTTATGGGAAATTGATATTTACAAATTTTTGGTTTGAGGTGGCTAATTCTACTCATTTACCTATAATGCAACCGGTTTGTGTTATATTTTACCTATAACTTCCATATGGGTACAAGCTAAGATATTGGCAAAAAAGTGAAAGAGATCAACTGCGTCAAAAGTAGACTAAAGTTCATTTAACGACCCAAACTTAGAATGAGTGATACTTATTTTATATATTTATTTGATGGGTTTATGATAATAATTATATTGAGCTTTGTATCTTAACAATAGTGTAATTAATAAAAAATATTAATTCTAGATTGTTTGTCTTGGTTATTTAGGAGTTTGATGGGAAGAACTGACTTTGTGTTACCAGAAAGGATGCTACAGATGCTGAAGATATGAATCCACGGTATTTATTACTCTATTGATGATTTCATTACATGTTTTTTATTATTAATTATATATGTTGCATTCTTTGTTCATGTATAATTTAATTTAAACTCTGTTATAACACTATTTAAAAATTACAAATAAGTAATAATTAAATTTAAATATGGTTTAATATTTTTGTAGTTATATACAAGGGAAAAAATATAATTCACCTTAAAATTATTTACTGGCCACGGGTTCTGCAACCCATGCATCTCTTGCTATGGGATTTCTTTCCTAGCCATTCACATCCACCGCATTCTATAATTAATATAGTAGAGATCGCAAATAAGCTAACAATAATAATCTTTAAAGCTTATAAGATGGAAAACTTTTGTTGTAATATTAAATGCAAATACAAGTTCGAGCAACTTTTACTTTTGGACACAGTTCGTCACTAACCTGATTTTCTTCTTAGTTCACAACATTTCATAGTAATTTTTGAATGCATATAAGAATATAATATTGAACGTAATTAACTTAATAGTAATTTTGAATGTAACTAAGTCGGAAAAAGTTTTTATTATATATAGGTGAGGGAAAAAAATATAATTTACGTGAACTTCTTCTGTTGGCCACAGGTCATCAACAACATTCTGTAATTAATATGACACACAAATAAGCTGATAATAATTTTAGATTTTAATAAAATGAAATTTACCTTATTATCTGAGTCAAGAATGGTCACTTCGTTTGATACACGGTTCATCACATCCTGGTATGATATTGAATACAACCAAGTAATTAATATTAAACGCAAATAAGTTGATATTATATTTAAATGTAAATTAGTCCATTTATAGCTGATTTATGAATAAATCCAGCAGCTTCTTAATCTCCTTTCCCTTTTTTTCTACCTTTTAGTTTGACAACAATTTGTACGAATATTATTTGGGTTATAGATATTTTCTATAGGTTTTGATATTATCTAACAAAAAAATTTTAATATTAGAAATCTTAGTTCATGTTTTTTTCCTTTAATATTATCCTTATTTTGAAATTTTTTTCAGTATCAGTTGTAATTCAGAAGATATAGGTTTTATTAATTAAAAAAAACTTAAAATAGATGTATTATTGTTAGTTTCATGTATTCTCTGATGTGTTTGTTTAACAACAGGATATTCAGGTTTAATAAAAGTATAAATATATCTATTTACTATTAACTTAACCAAAGTGTTTATTAGTATATATTTTTTTCAATACGTCTTCTAGCTGTCTATGATAGTTCTAGGTTATATATTCTAATCTAGTTTTGAAGTGATTATGTGTTTCTTGATTCTCTTTCTGGTTCGGACCAAACTTAAATATTGACAATCATAAAAAATAGAGATTAAATAAGGAATATTGAAATTAAAACTTTATGTTCATTAGTGATAGAATCCGTGATCATACCATACTTACTTTTAGTGTATGTGTTTAGGGCTGCAAATATATACAAACATTGGGGATACATGCACTTGTGTTTAGGGCTTGAAAATGAAAATATACATTGCTATTTCACGACATACGGAATAAAAGTGAACAAAAGTTTTGTTATAAAAGGAAAAAAAAACTACCTTGTGTGATTTGCACCTTCCAAAAGTTCCTTCACCATTCCTTTCTATTGATGTGTATCTCCCTGTCATAATCTTTAAGTAATTTATGTACTTTAAGTAATTTATGTACCAAGTTTCTGGATTGCATAAAAACAACTATTTCATTGCAACATATTTTGGTTTTCAAGTTTTTTTTGTATTACCAATTTGAAGTGGAAAAAGTTCATATATATGTTGCTAAAGACGTATCTTAACGAAGCACTAGCTTAACTCTTATGAATCAATCCCTCTCGCTCTCTCTCATCCCCTCTCTGACTCCTCGCCCTCTCAACCAACTGCAGCGGCCTAACCCTAATGCCGCTGCTGGCCTGTCGCCACCGTCACAACTCCATTGCCGCCACCGCTCTGCCTCACAAGTCATACACACTCTAACTCTCCCTCGGTGCTCACCTCAAATTACCCCCTCACTCACTCTCGACTGCTGCCACTCTTGGATCTCTCTCGGCTACTGCAACCAGGGCCATTGCGGCCGTTCCTGGTGCAGCACCGCCACCAGAACCGTCGACGCCCACCAAACCCTAGTTTCCAGGTTTGTTCTCTCTTATTTTTTCCGTTAATATTATCGTTTAGGTGACAAGGTCTCAATTTCTTTCTCATTTCGCAAATTATAACGACACAATAACAACTAATAACAAAAACATGAAGTATAGGACGGTTTTGGACCTTGATCTGAATGAAACCGTGAACGATTATTTGATTGCTACTGCTTTTCTCGAAGTACACTCGGACGGACAGTTAGGGTATTGTTGCTGATTTCTTGTCTAAGCCACTCTGATATGTTATTTAAGTATATGTATTGCACATTTTGTTGCTTCTCGTGTGTTTTGATTTGTTGGTTATTCTAAACATTTTTTTTAGTTTTGATGCTAGTTTTTTATACTATTTTCTTGTGAAATAGATATATACATTTTTTATTTCGTTTTAAATGAAATTCTACACCTCATTTTAAAATTTTTTGCTTGAGTTCATTTATTAATTTCTAGATCTGTGTTTTATGTATGGGTTTCTCAGTTTGATATGTTTTAAAAGCGTTGTGGGTTCATTTATCTAATTTTTGTGAAATCTTGTGTGTTCAATATGAACTTAATTTGACAAATCTGTGACAATTTGGTGTCTAAACCACATAGCATTCAATACCAACCTGAAGCTCTCCAAGTGCTGAATTTTCCTTGCATCATCCAAATGCTGAAAACCCCTTTTGAATCTTCAATGGCCTAGAGTGCATGAATGACATGTTGCATGTTAACACAATTTGAGTTTCTTTTGGGATTGTCATTCAATTATATCAGTCTTATAATTCTTATTGCTTTTAGTGTTTAGTAAAATTGTACTTGGAGTTTAATTCACTTTTGCAATTTGTGATACACAAGTGGGTTCTCAACCAAACATATTAGTTGCTTGTCCCATTTTACGCATACTTATTATCTATTTAAGGATAAAACTATTCAAGTTTAGAGAACATGAGTTGTAATGAATTGTAAGTTTTCTTAAGAATTTTTATTGATTTTATTCATATACATAGATACATGTGTGTGTGTATAATGAAGTTAATAGTAGGTGTCATACATACTATTAAAATATTATATTATTCTATATTACAATTTTCAACATTCTATGAGTTTATTATATATGTTATTATGATAAACAAAACAATCATATTATAAGAAAAAACTGATATTAATACATTCTAAATTGTGTAAGTTCACGGCACATTTAATCGAAGCATGTGAATCAATAATAAGCACTAACATTTTTAATTGTTTGCAGAAATGACATTTAGAAACCTCAGATAAAAACTCTTATCAATTCAATAAGGATAGTATGTCATAGAAGTATAAATGATGGTTTATGATCGCACATAAAACAAAAAATTTTAAAAAGTCTAATAAAACAACAAAGAATAAAGGCTTGAATTTAATTTGTTTAAAATTCGTCAAAAGCTGAAATTGTATAAGTAGCTTAGTTTATATAGAGCATGTGTTGTAAGGATGAATATAATCAAATCATACCAGTTGTCAGTTTGTCACTGAAATAAACTTGTATTTTAAATAATCTTTTATATTCACAAGAAATTTGTATTTATTTACTTCAACAGAATCCATGCTTACATTATTGGAGGTGGTGATGTTTTCTTGTACATAGCTTTAATACATATGATCATTATTGAACTTATATATATAGATTAGCATTGAGAATTTATTGTCTTGAAAAGTAAGAAACAACTGATGGACAATTTCTATGTAGTTGTGAACAAATTAAGATGAATAAAACACTACAAAATGTGTATGTATTTACCTCAATGAAATTGATGTTTGCATCACTGGCGATGGTGATGCTTTCTGTAAATTATTGCAATAAAAATGATCATTATTAAACTCAATTTCAAGACTGTATATTAATTAAAATTGAGAATATATTGTCTTGACAAGAGAAAAACAACTAATAGACAAATTTTATGCGGTGATGAACAAATTAAGATGAAGAATACAAGTCCATAAAAGAAAGAATCAGTTAATCGATACCTTTTTGGTGTGTCATCATGTTATCTGAAAAAATGAAATGTGAAAGTTAGACCTGCAACAATATTTACAGTTTTTTCTATGACTTACAAATAGTGCGCCATATTCATTGTTATCCACTTATCCCTATATCTATGTAGAACAAAACGTAATATTCATAAACAGGTAATTTTTTTTAATTTCAATATGTTTTGTTTATCTTCTCTTCATCCCTTATATATGCCTAATAAAATTGATATTAAGTAATCTGATTGTATGTGGTGAACAAACCTTCGATGTCGTCAATTGCTTTTCTTCGTTTTCGGCAAACCATTGATGGAACTCTACTGCTTCTAACTACAAAGATGAGATTGAAGCAATATAAAATGAAACCCTGTTAGTAGATTTTGAAAAACGAAAACGATCACGTTTCAAGAACTTCTGGAGACGTGAGGAGTTTCAATTTAATTTACAACTAATTTAGTAATTTACAAGGTTTAGATTAAAGAAGTAAAGAACTTTTCAATAAATTTAAGAAGATACTAACACTTTTTTTTCATGCAGACATGGTTGAAATAGGAGTCCAATTCACTTCGATTCTTTAGTAGTTGGTTGTGGAGATGGGGTAAACCGGTAGAATGTGCATGGAATTCATCTTCTCTTTCGTTGGTGTCAGGTATGAAAGCTGCAGAAAACCTAATTGAAAGATATAGCACATTAAATAATACATAATATTGATAGATTGTATTATTTTCTAGAAAACAGATGCATATATATAGCCTTATAAAACGAAGTTAAATCAAATTATTAAGTGAGATTCACTTCTTTTCCAGGAGCTGTTATCTTTAAATAAAACTTATCCCTTATTATTCTGCAATTTTGTTATGCAATAGTTTTTGAACCTCTTTCATATTTTGAATATATGAAATGATGATGTTTAATATTGTACATCTTCATTTATATTTTCCAGATTTTATGCAGTCTGTTCCAGATTTGCAACTTTATATACGAGCAGCTGGAAATTACAGGTTTGCAACTTTATTTTCTGCATTATCTGTTTAGATTTTATGCAGTCTATTATCTTTAAATAAAACTTATCCCTTATTATTCTGCAATTTTGTTATGCAATAGTTTTTGCAACCTCTTTTATATTTTGAATATATGAAATGATGATGCTTAATATTGTACATCTTCATTTATATTTTCCAGATTTTTATGCAGTCTGTTCCAGAATTTTATGCAGTCTGTTCCAGATTTCTATGTAGTTAATATTACTTACATCCTGGTATGATATTGAATACAACCAAGTAATTAATATTAAACGCAAATAAGTTGATATTATATTTAAATGTAAATTAGTCCATTTATAGCTGATTTATGAATAAATCCAGCAGCTTCTTAATCTCCTTTCCCTTTTTTTCTACCGTTTAGTTTGACAACAATTTGTACGAATATTATTTGGGTTATAGATATTTTCTATAGGTTTTGATATCATCTAACAAAAAAATTTTAATATTAGAAATCTTAGTTCATGTTTTTTTCCTTTAATATTATCCTTATTTTGAAATTTTTTTCAGTATCAGTTGTAATTCAGAAGATATAGGTTTTATTAATTAAAAAAAACTTAAAATAGATGTATTATTGTTAGTTTCATGTATTCTCTGATGTGTTTGTTTAACAACAGGATATTCAGGTTTAATAAAAGTATAAATATATCTATTTACTATTAACTTAACCAAAGTGTTTATTAGTATATATTTTTTTCAATACGTCTTCTAGCTGTCTATTATCTTTAAATAAAACTTATCCCTTATTATTCTGCAATTTTGTTATGCAATAGTTTTTGCAACCTCTTTTATATTTTGAATATATGAAATGATGATGCTTAATATTGTACATCTTCATTTATATTTTCCAGATTTTTATGCAGTATGTTCCAGAATTTTATGCAGTCTGTTCCAGATTTGCAACTTTATATACGAGCAGCTGGAAACTACAGGTTTGCAACTTTATTTTCTGCATTATCTGTTTAGATTTTATGCAGCCTGTTCCAGATTTTTTGGTTTAAATCTGATGGAGGATTTTTTTACATTTCTGTTGTGATGTATCCAGAAACATTTGCGTATATATTCCTGAATTTATGGAGTATTTTAATTATTTTTTTCTGTTATGATCATCCTTATTTATCTGAATTATAACCGCTTACATTGCGCCACGTGGCCTTAATTTTCTGAATTTTAACCAGTAATATTGTGCCATTTGGCCTTAATTTTCTGAATTTCTACCATTGATATTGCGCCACGTGAGCATTTTCTCTCTGCTCCGTCGGCAATATATATATATAATTTCATATTTAATTTTGCGTTTTTGTCTCTCAATTTTATTTTATTTTACTTTTGTGAAATTTGACTATTAGACCTCGGTTTTAATTATTAAACTGCATTTTTAGAGACTGAAAAACCGGGTTTTAATATTCATTTTTCACCATACAAAAAAAATTTTAACTTGAGGATTTTTATGAATAAAAATAACATGAAGAGACAAAAACGCAAAAAAAACGTGAAAACATGTTAGTTTATTTCATATTAAACCCATAATAAATAAAATACGTTTAGTAACTATTTTAGTCTCTAATCCTTTTTTATCATTTTTAACCATTAATTAATGATGACTTCTATTTTGAACATTATTAACCGGTTAAACCGGTTTGAATAATAACATGGACGTTGTTGAGGACGTTGATAATATGTACGAGGGTGTATGTTATTTGTTAGGTTTTAATATGAAAAAACTAATATGTTTTTTACGTTTGTGCGGCTTAGTCCCTCCGTGTTATTTTTTACCAATAAAATCCTTAAATAATATATTTGTTTGTGATTTTTGAAATATTTCTTTATTTTTTTCAAAAAAAGTCTTCAAGTTTTTGGACTTTTCGGAGAAAAGTAATGAAAACATGTTGGTTTTTTGTGTAAAAAGACACAAACAATATTTAGTTATGCTAATGCACATGGACAACCGAAAACCAACTTGGTTTGGGTTTACTCCACTACCAACTAATCTTTTATTTGTGCAGGGCAACCACATGAACCAACATAAGACAAGATGGCATGTGGACAATGGCTGCTCTAGACACATGACAGGCAATTCTGAGTGCTTGTCAAATTTCAAAAGCTTTGAAGGAGGATATGTTGCACTTGGTAGAAACTCCAAAGGAGGTAAGGTACCAGGTAAAGGTACTGTCAAAGCAGGTAACATGATCTTTAATGATGTACTGTATGTAGAACAGCAGAAGTATAACTTACTGAGTGTGTCTCAAGTATGTGACAAAAGTAATGTTGTTTTGTTCACAGTCTCTGAATGCATTGTCCTATCCACAGATTTCAAAATACCTGATTATCTTGTTTTACTAAGAACACTAAGAAAGGACAATATATACTATTTGGACACTGAAAGATTATCCAAAGCAAATACTTTAAGCTATTTAATATCCAAAGCATCATCTAATGAGTCTGCACTTTGGCACAGAAGGATGTTTCACATGAACTTCAAATCTATGAATACCTTAGTCAAAAACAAATTGGTACGACGTTTACCACAAAAGGAGTTGATATGTGATGATCATTGTGTAGCCTGCCTCAAAGGCAAGCAACACAAAACTTCTCATAAAAGAGTCTTCATCTCCTTCATATGGATCTTTTTGGTCCAACTTCTGTTTTGAGTTTGAATAAAAGAGCCTACTGTTCAGTCATTGTTGATGATTTCACCAGGTTTACATGGGTCTATTTTCTTAGGACTAAGGATGAAACTGATGAGTTAGTTAAATCCTTTATTCTAAAAATTGAAAACCACTATAACTTAAAAGTAAAGGTCATCAGGTCAGACAATGGAACTGAGTTTAAAAATCATGATCTAAACAGTTTTTGTGAGTCAAAAGGAATTGCAAAACAGTACTGTGCACCTAGAACACCACAACAAAATGGAGTAGCTGAAAGGAAGAATATAACATAATAATAGAGGCTGCTAGAACCATGTTAGCTGATTCCAAATTGCCAATGAATTTCTGGGCAGAGGCAGTTAATACAACCTGTTATGTTTTAAATAGGGTCCAAGTAGTCCAGTCACAAGGGAAAACTCCATATGAGTTGTTCCATCATAAGATTCCCCTAGTTACCTTTCTAAAACCATTTGGTTGTCCATGCACTATCCTGTATACTAAAACTCACTTAGGAAAGTTTGAGAGCAAGTCTGAGGAAGTATTCTTTGTAGGATACTCCATACAGAGCAAAGCCTATAGAGTCTATAACAGTGTATCTAAAACCATTGAAGAAAGTGCAAATGTTGCATTTAATGAAACTACTACAAATGTCAAAGGCATTGGTCCTGATTGGTTATTTGATTTAGATTCACCAACAAATTCTCTGAGTTTTGATGAGTATTCTGCAGGAGCAGTTGGACATAATGTTCAAACTGGTAACATAGATTCTCATGCAGCTAGTGCAAATTCTCATGCTGCCAGCACAAGAGTTCAGACTGTTGGCACAAAGACTCAAGTTGTTGAAGATTCTGATAGATGGGATGAATATACTATTCTACCACTTCTTTCCTGTGACCCACCTGGAGTTCTGATTGACCAACAAGACAAAGGTACAGAGTTTGAGGTGTCACTCCCAAGTCCTGAAGTAACAGCTCCAACTAATAGGGAAACAGTCCCAACTCCAGAACAAACTGTTACTGAAGCAGAATCATTAAGTGCAGAAGGTGATGACACCAACCTGGGAAGTACAATTCAGATAGACAGTGATCCTACACTCAGGGTTCACAAATATTATCCTCTTAACCAGATCATGGGAGATCCACGCACACCTGTGCAGACAAGGAATATGATCCACAAGGAAACAACTGTCTCTCAAGAAGCAGTTCCTGAGTTCAGTCTAGCTTAGGGGTGAGCGACGGGTACCATTTCCCAAACCCGAACCGGTACTGACCGATACCAAATTAATATATTCGGTTCGGTATTCGGTTTTTAAATTAGCTAAAATTCGGTATTTGGTACTCTCGGTTCGGTATTCGGCTTTTAAATTAGCTAAAATTCGGTATTCGGAACCGAACCGGCACCATATAAAATTATACGGTTCGGTATTTGGTTCTTTTAAAACTAATAATTCGGTTTCGGTATTTTCAGGATCGGTACCGGTTCGGTACGGTCCGGTACCGAGCTCATCCCTAGTCTAGCTGCCTTTGAACATGCATGTTTTATGTCACAACTAGAACCAAAGAAGGCATCTGAGGCTCTGAAGGATCCATCTTGGATTGAAGTCATGCAAGAAGAACTACTGCAATTCAAGATTCAGAATGTGTGGCAACTGGTTGATTTGCCTAAAGGAAAGAGGGCAATTGGTGCAAGATGAGTTTTCATGAATAAAAAGGATGAAAGAGGTATAGTGATCAAGAACAAAGCAAGGCTAGTAGCTCAAGGTTACACTTAAGAAGAAAGAATAGACTATGATGATGTCTTTGCCCCAGTAGCAAGGATTGAAGCCATCAGACTGTTCCTAGCCTATGCAAGCTACAATGGGTTCAAGGTGTTTCAAATGGATGTAAAATCTGCATTCCTATATGGTACAATTGATGAAGAGGTATATGTGTGTCAACCACCTGGGTTTGAAGACTACAAGTATCCTGACAGAGTTTACAAGTTGGATAAAGCACTTTATGGGTTACACCAAGCTCCTAGAGCATGGTATGACACTCTGTCTTCCTACCTACTACAGAATGGATTCAAGAGAGGTACTCTAGACAAGACATTGTTCACAAAGTCTATCAAATCAGAGATCCTTCTTGTTCAGATCTATGTTGATGATATCATCTTTGGATCAACCAATGACATACTTTGCAAGGAATTAAAGACTTTGATGCACAAAAAGTTTCAAATGAGTTCAATGGGGGAACTAACTTTCTTTATAGGACTGCAAGTTAAGCAGAAGCCCACTGGCCTCTTCATCAGCCAGTCAAAGTATGTGTATGACATTCTGGATAAGTTTGGTTACAAGGATACAAAAGTTGCAAGCACTCCAATGGACACTCACAAGCAGCTTGATGCAGATAAAAAGGAGTAGATGTGGATATTCATTTGTACCGATCTTTGATAGGTTCACTGTTGTATCTCACATCTTCTAGACCAGATATAATGTTTGCTGTTTGTGTTTGTGCCAGGTTCCAATGTGCCCCAAAGGACTCACATCTGTTTGCTGTTAAGAGAATCTTTAGAAATCTAAAAGGCCAACCAAAATTAGGCCTATGGTATCCTAAGGATTCTCCTCTTGAATTATCATCATATTCTGACAGTGACAATGGAGGATGCAATATAGACATGAAGATAACAAATGGAGGATGTCAATATATAGGAGCAAGACTAGTCTCTTGACCGTGCAAGAAGCAAACCACAATATCCATTGAGGCAGAATATGTTGCAGATGCTAGCTGCTGCTCTCAGGTTATGTGGATTCAAAACCTATTAAGAGACTATGGTATGAACTTTCTATCTACTCCTATTTATATTGACATTTCAAGTGCAATCAAGTATTGTACAAAATCCAGTAAAGTTTCCCAAAACCAAGCACATAGATATTAGATTTCATTTTATAAGGGATTGTAATGAAAAGAAGTTAATTCAAGTTACCAAAATTCATACTGATGATCAGTTAGCAGATCTTTTTACTAAACCATTTGATGTAGGAAGATTCACTATTCTGGTATCAAATATTGGTATGGTAAACATGGATTAATCTACCTTATATTAGCATCTTCTATTATTTGTGTAAATTCTTTGTTTTATGTGTTTAGTTAAGGGGGAGACACTGCTTCAATAGATATTACTCAGTAACTAACTAACAACTTGAGAATATTCTCAAGCTGCTAGTTCATTTTCTCGGACTATTAGTTGTTCACTTGGTCTGTTAAGTGTGCAGGGCATTTCAGTCATTTCTAAGGTGTTTGTACGCGAGACTAGATATTTTTAAAAATCCTTTCGTTTAGTTACAACTACTAGTCTCTAAATATCTTCCAGAAGCCCTCTCATTCCCTTCATGTGCAGTACCCTATTCTTCGAGCCAAACCCTAATCCCTTTCGTTCTTGAGCATCAATGGAGTTTGTAAAAGATCACAACTGTCTTCCATACACTCTAAAGCATGCTGAACTGCAAGCATTTCATGAAACGATGGATTTCCTCTGCAGTTTATCCATACACTATGATCTCACAGTAAACCCCACCATCTATGTATCTCATATAGAGCAATTCTGGACTAAAGCCAGACTCAACTATGAAGACCTCCCCTTACGGGGCAGTCCTTAGAGTCTAGGTCCCACATCTATGTAATACGATATCAATCATAACTAAGATAGAGTAATTATATTGCGGAATTTCAAATTACAGTACAAAATATTAGGACAAGTTTAATACAATTTTAGTACAAGTTACAGTTTTCAAATTAAACTTATAAAGGGTACAAGACTAATCTAATTCATGTCATCATACAATCAAATCAAATCTACCCAGACCACCACAATTATCATCTGCCAATCAGTACCGAAGGTTTGTTGAGTAGTGGTCAATAGAAAACTTCAACTCAATTCTTGTAAGACCTAAGAACTAGGTCCAGCAGGTGCTTTTCCCTTATCTTTTCCTGTAAAAAGGTTAAACAACAACTATAAGAAATGCTTAGTGAGAATATAGATTTTTAGATTACATGCATTGCAAGCGGATCATGGGTCTAGCGTGATATGTATTGACTGCCGCTATAGCGACTCATGATTGAGACATAGTAGTCATAGAATAGGATGATGTCCAAGCCACGCTCACGCTTTTAGTGGAAGCTATCCACTTGTACTTGGCTAGCTACCAATAATCATCATGGGGGAACATCGTAGTGTCAATACCAAGTTCAATAGAACTGGTGAATTAGCATGATCTAGAACAATAGACCGGCGAGGCTAATCATGCTAAGCTGAATCAATATGTCAAAGATGCGAGCAATAATGAAAGCATAAATAATCAAGGTCATGATAGCAATAAACTCATAACAATATCTAAAATGAACTGTAAGTACAATGTCATGCGGAATGATAAGTCAAATAGCTTTCATGATCCACAGGGCATCACCGTACCATGGTGAGCACAGGTCACAATCCAGCTGAGCATGTATGAATGTCAAAGTAAACTATCATCAACAATATGTCTCAACCGGAATCTAGCATGTAAAACTGAATATCTATAACTCATAGTTTCTGTTGTCTTTATCAAGCAGATTAAATCCACCACCTGAGTTATCTCAGGATTATATCTTTAATCTTTGTCTTTCTGGACTCTGGCTTTGCTTTTCAAGTCTTTGACTCACTTTCAATATCTTTAATCTTTAGTTCTTCATTTAGAATTTATCTGAAACTGTCCAGAATTATATCATAGCAAGAACATTTTAGCTTTAAATCTTTATTTATCTGATTCTGATAACTGATAAACTCACTCAATCATTTTGCATTTTCTTTGACTCTTTGAAATCTCAATATATATATATATATATATATATATATATATATATATATATATATATATATATATATATATATATATATCATGTTGCTTTATTTAATGTTCTTTTATCATAAAATTATGGGTCTTATAACATATCAAAATAATACATCCGAATTAAGTAACCGGATTCGGACCATCTGAATTGGGCCATCCGAAGTTGCCATCCGAATTGCATCATCCGAACTCGAATTATCCGAGTTCGGACCAACACCCATCCGAAGATATGTCATCCGAAATAGATCCGAAATAAGTGTTTCATCCGAATTAGATCTGAAATGGGCATCACATCTGAATTCGGTCCCAACCGAATTCGGATCCCATGACTTGTATATTTCCAGATTTTGTTATTGGTGTTCTATCTTGTATTGATACGGATTTTCACCAAAAATCCACTAAACCCATTATTATTAACATGCAGCTTTAAATAAAGTTATATTATCATATTTGGGTTGTTTTTATACCATTTTCCCTATCATTAACACATTAAATCTCCTAAAATCATCCAAAATCCTTACTTTTTGTCAAGAACACAATTCACAAAAACTCAGATTTTTACTTAATTTGGGCGATCCAACCTATAATTTTTGATTCTGTAACTCCTAAATACTTAAATACATGATTATCTACTGAAATTTCTAACATGCAACAACGAATTTCATGTTATAATCTTGGGTTTTGGTTTTTCTCAAAACTAAACCAAACTTCATAAAATTTCGTAATTTAAATGAACTTTACCTCAAATCTTTGTAGTTTCTTGTTGTTTGATGATATTTGTAACTCCCCTTGGATTAAATCTTCAATCAATTGCACATTTATGAAGTTTTTGGTGAAAATATGAAGGTTGCCGTCGATGTAGAGAGAGAGAGAGAGAGAGAGAGAGAGAGAGAGAGAGAGAGAGAGAGAGAGAGAGAAAGTTTTCTTAATTGTGATAAATGAGAATTTATCTCATTTTCGAGTCTTTATATTTCCACTTTGCTTATATGTGCAATTAACCCCCCCCCTCCACTTTGTATTTTACATCTCTTTTAATTTTGATCATCTAAAAAAATTTATAACATAATTATTTAACTTAATTAAATAATTTCATTACTTAACTAAATTACAAAACAAATAATGTAATTAAATTACATTATTGGATCAAATGCAGAAATTAAAGTTCAGTTAAAAGCTAGGTTGTTACATCAACACACACGATGGAACCCCCTCTCTTGTTTCCACCATTGATGGTCATACCATCACCATCTCAGAGGATTCCATTCGACAGCACTTGCATCTACAAGATGCTGCAGGTATAAAAGATCTCTCTCTTATTGCTTTACATGAAGGTCTTTTTGAAATAGGGTATAGGGGACCAACTGATTCATTTACTTTTTTTCAAAGCACATTTTGGCCCCAAATGGAAATGCCTTGTACATATCATTCAACAATGTTTAAGCCCTAAACGGACTGGTTGGTCTGAATTTTCCTCAAATATTGCAACTGCTTTAGTTTGCTTATCCACAGGTCAACAGTTCAATTTTTCAAATATGATTTTTCAAGGGATGTTAAGGCATCATGCCTTAAAGAATTGGAAATTTTTGATGCATCCTCAGTTTTTGTCTGAAATAATTGCAAAATCTTGCAATTCTTTAAAAATACATAAAAGGATATATATGTTTCCCATAGGCACTCTTTACCAGCTATGAAAAGATTTTTGAAACAAAGTGCCAATTTTCATACTGTTGATGTCTCATTGCCTCAAACAATGCAGACTATCTTTCCAAGAAACAGGGGAGAGGACCCTGAGCAGGCTCAGCCCCATGTTCCTGCTTCACCCCCAGGATCCCAACCCACTCCACATGATACAAATATCCCTTCTGATCCTTTTACCATACATACATCCCCAGCCTGACCACTAAAAATATATACTAAAAGGAAACAAAGGGCTGCAGGTGCTCCTTCCACCTCAGACCCACACCCAGAGCCAAATATCCCTGTGCAAGAGGATACTCTTGCACAGCATATCCAAAGGGCACCCACTGAGGATTCTCCCACCCTCAATATGGAGGTGAACATCCCTTCTGAGGATGTTCATATGGGCTTTGTGGTTGTAACTACTGATGCTTCTACACAAGGGGCACCGGACAGTTCCAACATACCTAAGACCACACCCATGGCAACAGAGGGTGTGCAAGCACCTTCTGGAAGTCCGCAGTACCAAGAACAGAGGGGCCCAGATGCTTCTAATACATCTGGCTTTGGTGCCAATGATAGATCTCAAATCCCTCTATCATTTGAAGATCTTGAGGCCAGTCTGCAACTAATGGCTTTGACGGATTCCCAGCTGAAACATGTTGTAGCTATTTTGGAACATTACAAGTCCACTATTGCTGCACAGGAATCACAAATCCTTGCACTTCAAAAGCTCTCAGCAGTCCAACAGCAAAAGCTTGCCCAATTCCAACTTGGGTTGAAGCTCTATGAAACCAAGATTGTCCAACTTGAGAAGCAGATTCAAACCCTATTAGCAACGGTCTTTGATCCCTCTGATCAAACCAATGCATCCAAAAAGGGGGAGAATCAGGAGAACCCACATTCAGTCCAAGCAGCTTCAAGTTCACCTCTGGCAGTTTCAGCTTCTAGGCTAACAGTCCCACCAGTTTCTCAAACTGTTAGTCCATAAGTTCAAGTTGTTTCCCTTAAAAGGCCAGGTGGTGTGTTAATCAGAGAAGGAATTCAAGGAACATCCTCAACAGTCCAAGCAGCAACTTTAGACAAAGGAAAAGGTATTCTAATTTAAACACCAAAGATCAAGTTTGTTTCAAAAGAAGCTCAAGTTGGTGCTGATGCTGAACTGGCCAAAAAAATAGCATAAGAACAAGACCAAATCCTTGATCGACAAGCTCAAGCCTCTATGGGTGATGATGAAACCCTTGGAGATTATTTGCGTCGTTTTGTGGTCAAAGAAGGACAAAAGAAGAGGAAGAGGCCAACAGGGCCTTCAAAGGCAGAACACAGAAGGTTTTGAATAAACTGGCAAGTAAACTCTACAAGTGCTGGTATTCCAAGAGCAATTGCACAATCATGGTCCACAGAAAAGCTCCAGGCCTTGTATGATAAGGCCACTGCCAAAGAAAAGGCTCATGAACAAGTCCAAGACTCTTCTCAGATCAATGATGTAACTCAGTCAAAAGAAGCCTCTCAAACTGTCGTTGTGCCACCAACCAGAAGTCATTCCTCAAGCAAAGTTTGATCAAATAAAAAGGGTTATGTTTGATCAACAATTACAGAAGACAATGGAGATAGAGAAAGCTCTTGATAAATACGATCTCTCCAAACCTCTAGTTACCTACTGATATGCCAAATCAATGGACAACATTGATCTTGCATATCATTTTGTAGTTATAAGAGAAGCTGGTCCAGAAGAGGAGAATAAGAACCTGGTCCAAATAGTTCAAAGGATGATGTAGGTCCCGAGAGGTTCCCAAAGTATATAGCTTTAAGCTGTAGAGGGGGGGTGAATACATCAATTTAAAAACTACAGACTATTTTCTCAATGTTTGTATGTATTATCAACAAATTGTTAATTACAAACAAGCTTGAATGCGGAAAGGTTCAAGCTGAGATGACAGATACAACAGTATGTTCACTAGTCTAATACAAACTCAAACTAGCTTACAATGAATACACTCACTAAGAAGCACTCACTGTGTTTACAAGACTCAGAGAGACAGCTTATGTAGAATAGCTTAGACACAGAGAAACTGTTTTACATAAGCAGGCTTGCATGCATGAAAAACACACTTTCACGTTCACTCTTGGTTTCAGCACTTAGCTTTTTCTTGGCTTAATCTTTCTGACCTTAGAAGCTTCCTTTTATACCCACTCAGAGGATCTAAGAGAAACTTTTTCATTGGACTGAATGAAAAAGGAAAAGTCTTGTTTGAAAAGACAACATAACTTTTCTGCACTTTTCTAAAAAGCAGACTTGTCTTCACATGTGCAGAACTTTTGTCTTTTCACTTTGTCTACTGTTGCATTGCCTTTAACCAAATAAGGAATGTCAACTTTGCGTCTTTCTTCCTTGTAAAGGCCTATTTTGATATAAGAAAAAGGTCTGTCACCCTTTTTCAAATAACCTTTTGTCTTCATGTAACAGAACAGCTTGGGCAGGCTGAGCAGTTCTGATTTCCACTTTGTCTTCGACTTTGTAAACTGATCTTATAGCCAAAAACAATACATGAGGACTTGGAAACACATTCCATAAAGTGTTTAGCCTGTTCACAAAGAACAGGTTCTGTTCACAAAGAACAGAATACTTGTAAGATGCCCAAGCTGCTCACCAGTGTAGAGCAGCGTAGATAGTTTGTGTCCAGTCTGTTCAGCAGACAGAGCAGCTTGGACAAACTGTCTTAGTTGCAACACATGCAACATATAGAACAGCTTTGGACTGATATTGCAAATCACTTTTTAGGTATTATTAAGGCATAAACAAGCCTTAACTTTTACCCATCAAGTGCATCAACAGGTTTGATTAATAATCTCCCCCTTAGATGCAGAATAGGTTTGACTGAGGCCTTTTTGTGCCTAACAGATGACTAGAGCAGAGCTGACCTAGATGCACAATATTAGGAAGGCCAGCCGCTCTAGATCACCAATAGTATGGGTTCAGAATAACATAAAAGATTTTCAAAGCGTGATTGATCCAGAATCCACAAGAATGGATATAGAAGCTGCCAAGGAAATGAAGATTGTACAGATTGATTTATATGAAAAATCCATGAACAGATAGACAACATCATCTGAGGTTTGCTGTCCAAGAAGTTGTACAAAAGGAAATCAGTGACATGCTGAGACTTCTTAATGATAAAGAGGTTAATCAAAAGAAGAAAGTCAAGAAGCTTACGTTGTCAGGCAAGCAGAATGTTGATTTCATTAAGAAGTGGATTAGACTTTAATTTTTGGAGGATCATTTAGAAAAGAAGATTTTTTTGTAAAAAGTATACTCCGATATCGTTTTTGAAGCTCTTCAGAGTCATAGAGCCTAACATGCCGAACCTGGTCAACTATGCCTACTTTCTTTGGAACCAATCTCAACCTTTGAAAGATGTGAGAATAGATGAGACGTTAGTTGAACTCAAAAGAATTGTCAAAGACCGTTTTGTCAATATCTTCTATCCAACATTCACAGTTACTAGAGCTGATGGGAAGACGTACCAGTTCAGTGAAGCAGATTTATTCAAGGTTCGCCCCATTCTCTAGAACTCTGTGATTTAATTCTCTGATGCTAGATGAGTTTTCTGACAAACAATTGGTACATTATCTACTTACTTTCTCTGATGGTGTTGGGTTTCCGGCAACCACTACCTCTCTGTATGTGTACCTCTCCATCTCTCTAATGAACTCCTTGGGTTTTTTTTTCTAGAACTTTGATCTCACGCACTCGATGATGATGATGGAATCGACGAATGATTCCTGATTTGGGTTTCGATTTACACATAAACATGGGTTTGATCTTCAATGAGTTGAACGATTGATGGCTAAGGTGGTGTAGTGGAAGTGGGTTTGAAGGTGGAAACAAGTTGGACGATGGATGACAAAGGTGGGAGGCATGTGCAGTGGTAATCTTCAATGGAGAAAGAAAGACGTGAGGAACCCAGAGACAAAAGTGAGAGAGACGATAAGTGAGAAAGAGGAGAGAGAGAGAGAGAGAGAGAGAGAGAGAGAGAGAGATGGAACTGCAAGTCTGAAGGCCACAAGTTGTCTTAGATCAACTTTGTATAGATCTGAAGCTCTTTGAAAGCATTTCTTCTGAGTTAAGGGATCTACAAAAAATGGCCCCAGCTCAGGCTCTTCAATGATCTTGCCATCTTCAAACTCTATTCCACTAGGCAGGCTGTGATCAACTCCTTTCATTTCAATGGCATAATCGCCTTGTTCAATCAGTGTAAGGAGTATTTCCATTTCAGTATCCTTCCTTGTCCTCCTGGCCTTAATTTTTGGATGTGTCACCAAGACACCTTCACTTGCTTCTTTGGAAATCAGGCCAAGGTTCTTTACTCTCTCCATCAGTTTCTTGACATATGCCCTGATTGTCTTAGCCGTTTCTGACTTTGACTCACTCAGGGCAACTGCCAATTCAATCCATTCTCTGTACCCCATCTGTGCTACGTCAGTGTAGTCATATGTTTCCAATTCAGGGCCTGCTGCACCCATCCTTGTTATTTTCAACTTCCACTGACTGCCTTTTCTTAATATAGGGACAGCTTTGACAATTGCTTCCTTGGCAAGCCTTCTTTCAGCAACATCTTGAAATTTTTTCTTTGCCAGGTTGTCAAAATGGTACTGAACTCTTGCATGAGGCACTTTAGGCTTGGTCACTGAGACCAGAGTACCTTTTTCTTTCTCTGCTTCCTTCTCCTCTGCTGATCCCTTAGCAGCTTCCAATATTTTCTTTTGCACTTCCAGAGTAGACATTTTAATTTTCTTTGCTTCTTGAAGTGCAAATGATTTGGCAGCTTTGGCAGATTCTTCTTCTTTTCTAAGCACTTCCAGGGCTTGAAGCTGTTCTTCTCTAAACTCAAAGTACTTGTGCATAGGAAGACCCATTTCTTTGGCCCTGGCTTTGTGAAATTGGATTTCTGCTTGTTTCTGCTGTAGGGGATCCTCTTCTGCTATTTCTTTTCCTTTAGCTGCTGTAGTGGTAGCAGCTTGAGGACTTTCCTCCTCTTCTTCTTCTTCCTCTAGGATCAGATGCCTTCTTCTGCTGCTTGGCCTGCCCTCAGGAATGGATTCCTCCCCTTTAGACTGAGCAGGGATTGGAGATTCAACCTGAGTAGACTGAGCAGCATGAGAAGGACCCTCTACTGTACCTGTTGCAGAGATTCCTGCTGGATGACCAGTTTGTGCTGCAGGCACTGGTTTCTCCTTAGGAGTGGAAGTTTTCTCCCCCTTAGACTTGGTCTTAGAGGCAGACGACTTCTCCCCTTTGAAGGAGATGGACCAGCACCTTCAACACCCGGTCTGCCTGAAGACACAAAGTCATCAGGCTTGCCAGCAGTTTTGGCAGCAGGCCTGGGGCCAACAAGGCTAGTCACTAAGAAAGCCAAATTGTCCTTAACCTCTGCAAGCTGGGAAAGACAGGTTTGAAGAGAAGAGGATTGTGTATCAGCGAGGGAGGTCAGCTTAACAATGTTTTCCCTATCAGACGCTGTGAACATCAAACTTTGAAGCTGTGCAAGATGTAATTCGAGAGAATCTTGCACATCAGCAAGGTTTGATGACATAGAATTAGATAGGGAGCCAATTAGGGTGGTCAAGCTGGCCAGAGTAGCACGAAGGGTAGAATTGCAAGAGGTGAGGAGAGATGACAGCTGTTGGGAAATGGCTGTCATTGAGGACACAGAGTCCTATTGTAGTGAAAGAATGGAGGAGAGGGAATTGGACACTGTTTGCAGCTGTGCAGTGAGTGCTATCAGCTGTGGGGAATTATCTGTTTGTGGAGTAGCAGGGAAGGAGTCTTTGAATGAATCAAAGAACCCCTTAAGCTGTTCAGACACAGAGTCTGAAATAAGAGAGGGTAGAGAGGTCATGGTAGTTTCCAAAGAACCAACTTTGTTGGTCAGCAAGGAAAGCTGATCCTTCAAAGGCAGGTCTTTGGGAGATGGAGGTGTATGGGTCGACTGTTTAGATTGGGTAGATGGAGAAGATGATGATGAGGCTGGTGTAGGGGATGTGATGGAGAGGGAAGAGAAACTTTTGAAAGAAGCTCCATAGCCTGGGCAAAAGTAATATGGCCCAGCTTGGAGGGGTCAAAGGGTCCTTCAGCAGTGGCTGTAGCTGCATCACCAGGAGAAGGGGTTGGTGTTGAGGGCCTTTCAGATGCTGCTTGTGCTGCAACATCCTCATGAAGACCAGTGGTGGTTCCCTCTGCAGTGCCTTGGTTTAAAAGCACCTCATCATTGGGAGATGGGATATGCATTTCAACATCAGCAGTGGTGAAACCTGCTGATGGAGTTTGCATAGAGGGAGCAGCCTCACCAGAGGGATGGTGTGATCCCTGAGGTTCATCAGCTTGGGTTGTTGGTCCCTCAGCAGCTGTTTGGTGTAGAACAGCTGTATCATGGGGAGCAGAAGTTTGAGGCTGAGCTGCTGATTGGTCTATACCAGCAGCGTGGGCACCTCGTGCAGACTCAGGGTGTGAGGAGATTTGAGTGGGGGACAGTGTGGACTCAGTATGGAGTGGAGAGGACTCCTGTCTTTCAATATCCTCAGCCTGTTGGGAGGCTGGGATAGTTGATGTGGCTATCTCCGTTTGTACAACTGGTTCCTGTTGGGAGGAACCAGAGGGTCTAGGCTGACTCTGGGTAGACTCAGTTTGGAGTGAAGCATGCTCCAATAGGGCTGAGCCTTCTCCCAATATAGGAGAGGCAGCAGGGGTTGCTTCTCTTACAACTGAACCCTGTTGAGAGGAAACAGAGGAGGTGGTTGTTTTGGCTGTTTTCTTTTTGGAGATGGATTTTCTTTGGTAGAGGATGGATGAAGTGGGTGATTGGGGAGAAGTGATGAGAGGTTCAGACTGGACAGGTTTTGAGACTGGGTCAGAAACAGGTAGGTTGGCCTGTTCCATAGTCTCAGGTGCCACAAAGGCACCAGCCACAGAGGCTTCAGGGTGATGAGCCTGCTCCCCCTCAACCACAGAGGCTAAGGGAACAGACTCAGACTGAGCTGTTTTGGCCTTCTTTTTCACAGGCCCAGCTTCAGCAGTTGCCAGAGTCCTTTTAACAAGCTTGGACCTGGCTTTGGATTTTCCTGTGGGAGCAGCAGCTTCTAGATCCACCCTCACAGCAGAGGGTCCTTCCACCAATCCTAACAACCTCCTCATTGGTGTGGATAGAGGAGGCTCATTTGGTAGTACAGGAGTATAGAATTGTACAGGTGCTCACCATAATGATGCTTGAATATGAGGCTCAGAAACCTGGGATAGCGGACAGCAGCTGGTCTTGGCTCTTGATGCACCAGGTTCCTCATGTTCAGAAATATCCACTGAGCCATATCAATGGTAGTTCCATCCACCAGCTGTAGGACTATTGGGACTTCATCACGACTTAGCTGGTCAAATGAACCAACTTTGCTGCTGAAGCTCATCATCACGGAGGCAAACAGAAAGCTATAGGTAGGGGACAACTCCTTCCTATACAGTGTTGCTCCAATTTTAGGTTCTGCTACACCACAAAAGCGTAGCGAATTTCCCATTTGCTCATTTTCAGGCTGGGGCATATCATATGACTCAGCAACAGGCAGATGAAGAACCTTCCTCAGAAGATCAGCAGTTATCTCAATGGTCTGAGTCCCATTGAGAATAGTCCCCTTGATGACTTTGGTGTTGGGGTTGTAGGCACAGGTGTACCAGAACTCGTACACCATCTCCTGGTACAGGACACCAGGAGTTGCAGTCATAGCATAGTTCAACGGATGAACTTGCAGAAACTCCACCATTTGATCGTAACCTTTCCCCACATAGTTTTTGGGGATAGTAAGGTTTGCAACGTAGTTTGTGGGTTTTATGGTCAGCATTGTGGTGACTGATGAGTGTTTGACAACATCATCACCAACGAACACTGGAAGAAAGGGATTAGGTTTGTGAGCCATTTGGGAAGTTTTGAGGTTTGGAGAAGCAAAAGACACTTAGTCGATTTTTTGGGTTCTTGAGGATTTCTGGAAATGATGAGGAAGACGAAGATGAAACAGTAGTTAGGTATTTATAGGATTTGAATGTGAGTGTGTATGAGAGAGAAAGTTTTGGGCGGTTTGATTTGAAAAAGTCGTTAATGGAAAACGGAACGGTTGTCCATGTCAGACCGTTTGTCAGACCACTTGAGTCCTTTTTAATTACTAACACACGTAACCCACATTATCCGCAGTAATTAAGTTAAATAAAACATTAATTAAGTAACTTAAGTTTGAAGAAAGGTAATTAAAATTGTTGGTCTAAGCTGTTGGTCAAACCTGTGATAAGTAAGGTCATCACAAGCTGTTTAATCTTCAAGCTGTTCATTTTTCAAACTGTGCCTCCAGCCTGCTCTCTTTTGTAAGAGCAGGTTGTGTTCAATAGTTGAACAGGTTACAAGACAATGGCTTGTAAGACAGTGTGAAGAAGTGAACAGGTTGAAGATTGGACCATCAGAGCAGGCTGGACGAGTAAACTGTTTTTGTTCAGCATGTTGTATGCTCAAGCTGTTCAAGTTTTTCAGACAAATGACTAAGTACAGAACATGTATAACCTGTTCTGTCTAAGCTGTTCTGAGAAACTTGAGCAGTGTGAAACACACAAATTCTTAGACCTTTGAGAAACACTTAGTCACTCTTGTTTAACATGCCCAGCTTGCTGACAAGGTAATTAAACCTTGTTTCATCCAGAGGTTTGGTGAAAATGTCTGCAAGCTGTTCATTTGTGGAAATAAAACTTACCTCCACATTAACTTTCTGAATGTGATCCCTGATGAAGTGATGTCTGACTTCAATATGCTTTGTTCTAGAATGAAATACTGGATTGTTGGAAATGGCTATGGCACTTGTGTTATCACACAGAATAGGAATTTTCCTATACACAAGACCATAATCTTCAAGCTGATGTTGCATCCACAGAATCTGTCCACAACAGCTTCTAGCAGCAATGTACTCAGCTTCAGCAGTAGAAGTAGACACATAGTTCTGCTTCTTGCTACACCAACTTATCAACTTACCACCAAGGAGTTGACATCCACCTGTTGTGCTTTTCTTGTCTAGCGTACAGCCTGCAAAATCAGAATCTGAATAACCTGTTAGTTCAAGGCTGGAGTCTTCGGGATACCAAAGACCCAAACCTGGTGTACCCTTTAGGTATCTGAAGATTCTTTTAACAGCAGCTAGATGAGACTCCTTTGGATCAGCTTGGAACCTTGCACACAGACAGGTAGCAAACATAATATCAGGTCTACTAGCAGTTAAGTATAGCAAGCTCCCAATCATGCCTCTGTAAGCTGTTACTGAAACAGCTTTGCCACTGGCATCAGCATCCAATTTTACATTGGTTGCCATTGGGGTTTTAACAGGAGAACTTTGATCAAATTTGAACTTTTTCAATAGATCTAAAGTGTACTTTCTTTGATTTATAAAAATTCCAGTTGAGGTTTGTTTAACCTGTAATCCTAAAAAGAAAGTAAGTTCTCCCATCATACTCATTTCATACTTGGATTTCAAGAGTAATGAAAAATTCTTGCACAATTGCTCATTACTAGAACCAAATATTATATCATCCACATAAATTTGAACAAGCATAATGTCAGATTTCACTTTCTTTATGAACAGTGTAGTATCCACTTTACCTCTGGAATACCCATTGCTCATAAGGAACTCAGTAAGAGTGTCATACCAGGCTCTGGGTGCTTGTTTGAGACCATAGAGAGCTTTGTCCAACTCATAGACAAAACCTGGATGTTGTTCATTTTCAAAACCTGGAGGCTGCTTGACATAAACTTCTTCTGGCAGCTTCCCATTCAAAAATGCACTCTTCACATCCATTTGAAATACCTTGATGCTCTTATGAGCAGCGTAGGCTAGATACAAACGAATTGCTTCTAGCCTGGCCACAGGAGCAAATGTTTCATCATAATCAATTCCTTCCTCCTGTCTGTAGCCCTGAGCAACCTGTCTTGCCTTATTTCTAATGACATGACCTTGCTCATCCATCTTATTCCTGAAAACCCATTTAGTGCCAATTATGGTTTTAGCTTTAGGAGCAGGGACCAGCTTCCATACATTGTTTCTCTCAAACTGATTTAGCTCTTCTTGCATGGCAGTGATCCAATTGGCATCTTTTAGTGCTTCATCAACCTTCTTTGGCTCCATTAGTGAAACAAAGCTAGAGAACATACAGAAGTTCCCTAAGCTGTCCCAACGTGTTTGTATCCCTTTGTTGATGTCACCAATTATTTGATCATTGGGGTGACACCTGATCCACTTAGGATCATTTTTCAATGATGATTCACCTGAGTTGTTATCATCTTCAGCAGGTCTTGTTGAACAGTTCTCAAGATTTTCAGACGCACTGTTGCCTTGAGCCTGTTCACTTGTTGAACATGTCTGACCACTGTTGAACATATCAACAGAAGAACTAGGAAAATTAGCATTGATAGGTTCAGGACATGCAGTTGTAATTAAGTCAGTACACTTATTCACACAGGATGTATTGACATAATCATCATCATGCCCATCATGATTAACAGGTTCCACACTGGGTGTAGTGGAAGCTTTTGAGTCCTCTTCATTGTTTGAATGCATGAGATCATCAAAGTTAAGTTCTCCTGAAACTGATTCAGGAACAGCTTTGGTGGAAGCATTCTTGGACTCTTCAAAGGTGACATTTATAGATTCATCTATCACCTTTCTTTTGTTGTTGTACACTCTGTAGGCTTTAGAGATAGCAGAGTAGCCAACAAACACACCTTCATCAGCTTTAGGTTCAAACTTTGTCAGTTGGTCCCTCTGATTCAGAATGAAGCAGGGACACCCAAACACATGGAAGTAACTGACATTTGGCTTCCTCCCTTTGAGCAGCTCATAAGGAGTCTTGTTCAACCTTTTCACCACTAAGGATCTGTTTTGGGTGAAGCAGGCAGTGTTGACAGCTTCAGCCCAGAATGATGAAGGTAAACCTGATGCACACAACATGGTTCTAGCAGCTTCAATGAGAGTTCTGTTTCTCCTTTCAGCAACTCCATTTTGTTGTGGAGTTCTTACAGCTGAAAAGTTTTGAGTGATTCCTTTCTCTTCACAGAAGTCTTCAAGAGTACTGTTTCTGAATTTAGTACCATGATCACTTCTTAGCTGCTTCACTTGGGCAGAGTTCAGCATCTCCATCTTTTTCACAAATCCAATAATTTCTCTAGCAGCCTCTCCTTTGCTCTTCAGAAAGATCACACATGTGTACCTGGAGAACTCATCAACCATTACTAGAGTGTATCTTCTTCCTCCTAGACTTGGGACATTTACAGGTCCAAACAAGTCCATGTGGATTAAGAAGAGTGGAGTATCAATAGAGAAATTATGTTTGGATTTAAAAGATGTTTTCCTCTGCTTGCCTTTCTCACAAGCTGTGCAGAGTTTATCTTTAACAAAGGTTATAGAAGGCAAACCTGTCACCAACTCTTTCTTACAGAGTTTATTGATGTTCTTGAAGTTCAGATGTGACAGCCTTTTGTGCCATAACCAGTTTAAGTCTACATTTGTTCTTGTGAGAAAGCAGGTTTCAGTTGTGGGATCAGCAGATTGCATGTCCACAACATATACACCTTTCTTTCGTTGAGCACATAGCACAACTTTGCCTTGGGGATCCAATATGTAACCCAGATGCTCATCAAAGTTAACCTTGTAGCCAGCATCACACAGTTGGCTTATGCTAACAAGGTTATGTTTTAGCCCAACCACATAGGCTACTCTTTTGAACACTGCAGCACCAGCTTTAAGAGTTCCATATCCCTCAGTGGATCCCTGTACATTGTCACCAAATGTGACTTTTGGCCCTTTTTCAGGCCTGAGATCACTCAGCAATTCTTTAGAACCTGTCATGTGCCCTGAGCAGCCACTGTCCAAGTACCAAACCTGGGAAGGTTGTTTTTCCTGTAGAGTGATAAGAGAAATATTAGTCATTTTTAGGGGAACTCATCACAGAGATGAGTTCTCCTACTTCATCAACATTTGTTGATGGACTTATAATATCCACACTAATATTCCCAATTTGAATGGTGTCAGCTTGGATACCATTTTTATTGACTGAGATGTTTCCAACACTGCTTGTAACAGTTGTGAGAGAACCATCAGAGTCAACAGGCCTCATGTCCTCAGATTCAGGACAGTTCTTGGCCAGATGTGTCTTCTTCCCACATTTATAACATTTTCTCTTTTTAGAATTTTTGGAAGAAGAACTTTCAGAAACACATTCTGAGTTATTTTTGTTGATTCTGTTAGCAGGTTTAGCAAATTTATTATTATTTGATGAATCAACAGCTTGAGTGGAGGGTTCAATAGCCACAGCTTTGTTTGTCTCTTCTTTCCTCTTTTTAGGAGGACAAATGTCAAAGACAGGAAGCTTAATTGGCTTTTGAACTTCCACAGGTTTGGGAAACTTATTCCCAAGTTTCTCAGACTGAGTAATGGCTTTGCCTTTGCCCCTACTGAGATGTGATTTATGCTGCCTATCAGCATAATCATGATTTCTTGTTTTGAAAAACTTATTCTCATTTAAAATCAGTTTATCACTATGATTAGAAAACTTATTAGAAATCACAGCAGGTTTGCTTTCAACATGAGACTTGCCCTTGTTGAAAACAGACTGCTTAACTTTTGAAAACTTGTTTTCAAAATGTTTAGCATCAAAAGGATTATTATGCCTTTTACCATCAGCTTTGGACCCAGAACCTGTTTTGTCAACAGGTTTAGTATCCACAGCTGTATTGTGTGAATCAGCAGAGCACTTAGCAGGCTGGATTGATGGAGAACATATTCCAACACCAGCTTTTGAGCTAGGTTCACACGAGATGTCAGTATTTTGAGGCATGACAAACCTGTTTGTTGAGATTAGTTTACCATTCACTTTTTGAACAAAAGTGTTTGGAAGCTCACCAAGAGTGGATAAATCTTCTTTCAGATTATTAATCTCAACAATGGAATCAGGCTTATCGTCTGAATTTGCCTCCAGAGCTGGCGGGAGTTCATAATACTTTTCATGTCAGCCATCTCCGTAAGTGTTTAGCCCGTGATGTTTAGCGAGTACCGTTATCAGAGATTGAGATTAATAATAGACTTCAGTATGCTGAGCAGCCTGAGGCAGTGACGGACCGCAAGGTGAAGAGGCTACGTAATAAAGAGGTGGTGTTAGTATTGGTGCAGTGGAAGCACCATAAGGGTACCAGCGCCACATGGGAGAAGCTTGTTACACCCTCGAACTAATCCACAATGCCACGAAAATAACACATCATCCGTGACATAATATAATAATCCCTACTCTATTCCCGAAGGTACATACATGAAAACCCGATAAATTTAAAACATTAATTACACAACAACAGTCACGGAAATCCCTGAATATAATACAACCTTTCCGAAGTATATATATCAGTCCACAAAATATAACTACCTCTACGAAAGGTAGCTAACTCCTCTATCACAGAAAATATAAACCTACTTCGGTCCAGCTGGCCTACTAGCAGTCCGATCACCTGAGATACACACAACAACACACACAGGTCAGCTAATGCTGGTGAGAATTCAAGGGTTAATGTACGATTATAAAGCTCAATAAATAAATAACTCGATAATAAAACGTTCAGCGTTCTCTACTGAACAAGTATATGAGATCCCACAAAGTAGCTCAATAGGTACTCAACTCGTGTGGATAAATCCACGTAGCCAAATCCTTAGACCGCACAAAGCAGTCGTCAGGACTCAAAAGGGAATCGGGAGCGACCCAACCCCTGCCCAGCCGTACGGTTTAGTATCTCAACAGCTCAAGTGTCTCAAATCTCATATTTAAAATAAAGTTCACAATAGCCCAGTAATACAAGCATGATAGTATCTCAATAAAAGCTCGTAGGAAAACTCATGATATCTCATATTAAGCTCAGTAAAATATCATGCAAGTAACAGTAAAATAATCGTACAAGAATCACAGAAAAACATGCAAAGTCACCTGTCCAGCTAGCTAAACTAAGTCTCGGTTCCCTGCCCTTTCCCTACCCTGTCAACGCGAGACCCTGAAATCACAATATCACAACTCAATATCAAGAACTCGACCCAACAACTCTATACACAATTCTCAACAATTCACGAGACCCCAAAGACCCGAACACAAGACTCACAGAACCCGAAAACCCGACCCGAAACCCCAGCCGCATTGCGGCCGCAATGACCATCGCGGTCGCGGTCGCGCTGACCATCTCGGTCGCGGCCGCGCTCTGGCTAAACCACCTGCGATCAACCCAAAAAAACATCGCGGCCCGCGATCAGAGGATCGCGGCCGCGCTCACGGACGAACAGCAGCAGGTCTGCTCTGTTTTCTTAACAGACCAGGGATCAAAATCCCAACAACTTACAGCTCGATTTAACCAAGAATTCATATTCGAATTTACTCAACAACATACATAAACTCAATTGAACCCCTTTCATTAAAGCTAACAACATCAATCCAAGAATTAGAACCCAAACTTACCTCAATAATCAAGGAGGAAAATGATGTCTAAATTTTGTAACTTGAATCACAACTCGAATCCACGAATTCTGCTGGAGCTGCTACTGAAATCCAAACACACACACAAAACACACTCAATCTCAGATTTGGGAGGATGAAAATGAAGCAAGCAAGAAGGGAGCTCACCCTTTTATACGTTTTGGACTAAAACTTGGTCCAATACCCAAAATCCGATCCCGATACCCCAAAATACAAATTTATATCCCCGGGTCCCGATTTACATAATTAATCCAATGAAATAATTCCACGTACCTATCCCAAAAATGGGATGTTACATACAAGCAAGCAAGCATTGCAGCCTTTATAGGCACTTTCATTTTGCCACATATCTTACATGCATCATGAATTTTTGTTAACTCACTAAGCAATTAGCTTACAGTTGCTACTCAAAATTTTTAGGCAAAGGTAAAGAGCAAGCTGGACCATCTGCTTAGGTCTAATTTTTGATCAACCCAGAGGACTTAGCTCACTATTCAGCTTGTGGTATAGTATTGAGCTGCTTTGGGATCTGGGTAGCTGCTTTATTTATATTGTGATGTAATAGCAATTTAGTACTGTAACCTTGTAGCACGTGTAGTGCATGACTTATTGTAATATTTTATTTAGCTTTATGCACGTTTAGACTTATTATAATGGTTATGGCGATTGCTATTTATTCCTGGGATTAAGCAAGCATGTTTAAAGCAAGGATGTGACAAGAGGCGACAGAAGCAACTGAGGAAGATATGATGAGGAGCCCTGTCAGAGTTGGATGAAGAAGAAAAGACTTCGAAGATGACTTGGAATAGGAGGATCTTGAGGAAGAAGCGTTTATTCTAAAAGATGTACCTGATTGGAAGTCAGACGATGAAAGAGTTCTGGATGAGAATCTTGTATACAAGCAACCTGTCACGGAACAATACGTGAATGAATATCAGAATGTGATAGATCAAGATATGTTAAGATCTGCACTAAATGATGAATCAGATTCTGAAATGCTTGACAAGGATCTGCAACTAGTCATCTTAAAGAGAAGAGATGGGCTAAAGTATTTGAAGAAAAGGCTGAAGGACTTCAGCACATTGCCATAGTCTGAAGTCAAAGAGTTAGCTTGGAAGGACCTTATCAACCTAGGAGACGACCCTTATGCTAAAGTGTTTGCAAAAATTATCAGAAGAGAAGGTCGATCTGGAAGGTTAGAAAAGATTAATCCAAGAGTTGGTAGAAGGGAAGTGGACGAAACAAGAATAGATCCTCTAACTGGTAGGCCATGGACTAAAATGGTTTACAAACCAGTTAAATGCTTGAAGAAGGTTCCATTGAAAACAATGCCACAGGATGTTCTAAGAAATATGAAGTGGTGGTTTATTGACAATGAAACAGCTGAAGCTATAACGGAGGATGAATGTGAGAAGGCTAGCCTAAAGGTTTATGACCCTTTGCATCTTGTGAACCTTTCTCGGGGTGATCTGCAGAACCTTCACGAGCAGCCGATTTTCTTTCATGAAGGTTGCAGATCTGAAGGCAGAAAACACCAGAGAATGGTTAGAGTTTGCGTTAAAAAGAGTCTATATACAAGAAGCAATCTAAACAGGCCTAGAATTGAAGATCAATGAATAACAACTAGAAGCTATCGTCAAGGGGGAGTCTGTTGGTACACACGATGGGACGACAGTAGTCTAGTTTCGTTATTGATAGTCTATTGCAATCAATGAATAACAACTAGAAGCTATCGTCAATGGGGAATCTGTTGGTACACCCGGTGTGATGACAGCAGTCTAATTTTGTTATTTTATAGTAGGGAAAATTACCAAGAAAGGTAATATAAAATACAAAATTTGACAATAAAGGTAATGTAAAATTTTTTAGGCCAAGAAAGATAACATAAAATTCAAATTTGACAAAAAAGGGTATTGATGACAAATTAAGAAGATAAATCTTTAAATTTATGCTCCCTTTTTTGGATAAGAGACAAATATTTGAGTATCTTTCTTGTCCTAAAATTTAAATTTCATGTTCTTTCTCGGCCAAATAGAACTTTATATTACCTTTCTTGGCAAAAAAAAATTTACACTACCTTTATTGTCAAATTTTGTATTCTATATTACCTTTCTTGGTAATTTTCCCTTGATAGTATATTGCAATAGATAGTGTCTTGTTAATGCAATGGCTTGATAAGTTCATGATTGCATGATAAGTTCATGAGGCATGAACTTATGAGGATAAGTTCATGAGGTATGAACTTTTAGGATAAGTTCATGAGGGACGAACTTATGGTAGATAAGTTCGTACAAACTTATGGCTGATAAGTTCATACGAACTTAGCCCTGATAAGTTCATACGAACTTATCTGAATGGGCTTGATCTTATAAGTTCGTGGACTTGGGCCATACATGAACTTAAGGGTTATATCATGAACTTATCCGTGCGAATTCACAAGGGGTTTGTGGCTAAGAAATTCAGAACGAATTTGAGAGCAAACACTTGGAGGATAGCTTTCAGATTCGTGTGTGTGTGATACAGAGTGAATTCAGAGAGTTTTATAGCATTCAAACGGAGTGATACATTGTGTAGGGTCCATACTCGTTCGACTAGCATCGTGTTTGGCTCCGTGTTCCCAGGTGATCGATCCGTCAACGTTAAACAAGGATTCCATACTCGTTTGACGCCATCATGCCTTGATAGATCCGAGAGGCACGGACCTTGCAGTTTTGTAATCATGTAGGTTTGTAAACCCTAAACTTTGGATGATTTTTATTTGTGTTGGATTAAATATCATAGTTATTTCTTGCATTGAAAGAAGATTTGTATATTTAATGATGTATTTTCTTGTGTTTACCATAAATACTTGATTTTCCACAATGTGAGTTAGGTTTAACTAGTATTTGTTCTTAATGAAAAAATGTGTTTGTTTCATTGAGTTTTTTAAGCTTGTGAGAGTAAAAAGGGTAAAACTTGCATGTATTTAATTTAGGTTATGACATTGTTTATATTGTTGATGTGAGTCTCGATTTAGGTAGTATTTTGATTTGTGAGATGATAAACAATTTTCGTAGCAAGAAAAACTTTATGTGAGTATTCAGATTGCATTTTTCAATGATGATAATATATTTGAGTGATCTTTATATTTTTATTGTTGATTGTGGGATGACGAAATTAAAGTCAAGTGATCTTTATAATTCTATTGTCATTACTTACATTGCAATTTGTGATAAGTTGGTAGTTTATTGATCTTTGATTGCTTATCATTAGTTGTAAAATTAAGGAGTGAATTCATATTTGAGTGATATTTATGGTTTTAATTTTTGAATTCATATGATAGTTAATCCAACCGATTGTATTGTTTAGTCATCTAATGTTTAGGGGGAACATTCCCACGTGATTACCCTTTTAAGATTGTCTTTCCAAAACTTCTTGTTCTAATAGTATCTTGACTGTTGAAGTGTGTTATTTTGTTCTTGAATCTAAGTTTACTTTTCAAGACTATCCACTTATAATCATCACTAACCATTAACTGACGGTTTAGTATCATCATCCACGAACTGTCCCTGAGTTCGACAATCCGGACTTACCTAAGCTATGCTAGCAAATGATATGCAATACTTTCCTATTTGTTCACTAGTTCCAGTTAGTTAGTTTCGTTCTTTTTATATTGAAACCAAGGTGTGCTAGCAGCACATCAGACAACTTTCAGAATTTTGCTCCTTCTTCTTCTGAAATATTCTTAATCTTTTTCATCCTATTCTCTTCCTCAACTACTTCCTGCTTGATGAATATCATGTTCGGATCCATCAGTTAATCTTTTCTTTTATATACTTCTTTAAGTATGATGCTTCTGTAGATCAGAATATTTTTGAATGTTGTCTTCAGGGTGACAACTACAAGATGCTTGATGTCTGCTAGATGTATCTCAGATTACATTTGAAAACACATATTTTTGGTTGAATGATCTATAAGAAAACACACCATGAACAATCCTTCTTACCTTGTACACCACTAGGGAGGTTATGATTCAAACTTTGAACCTCAGTGTCATACATTCCAACATGAATTAACTTAATGACCTCTTCCAACTCATAATCCATTTTACCTTTTCTCCTTGTCTTAAGTTCGATCTCTAGAATTGAAGTTCCTTTGATCAAATATTGTGAGACTAGCCCAAGATTCGTTATCTTACTCATCAACTTCTTGACAAGTTTTCTTACCACCTCAGAATCTAACTTGGACCCACTTAAAGCTACTACAAGCTATACTGATTCTCTATATCCATGTTGGAAACATCACTAGCTTCGTATAGTTCAATCTCAGGATCAGAATTTCCATGTCTTGTGATTTGTAGCTTCCAAGGTTGATTTTTCTTAATCATGGGAATAGCTTTGACAAATGTTTTCATAGCTAGCCTTCTACTTTCAACATCATTATTTTTTTGGCTAAGTTGTCAAAGTGAGATTGAGTAGTAATCTTTAGTTGAGTTTCAGACACTAATTCCTTTAGTTGTTCTTTCTTCTTCTCCTCCTTCACAAACTTTCCACCCTTTTCACCTTTAACCTATTCTTCACCTCTTAGAAGTTTTTCTTGTACATCAAAGGTAGGCATTTTAACAAGTTTTGCATGTTCTTCTACATCTACCAGAGCAGCTTTAGCAGATAAGTGTTGTCCCTTGACATAAACCCATTTGGTAGCTTGGCCTCTCTTTCACTCATAGTAAGTTTCCAATAAAATTTTCATCTCTTTTGCTTGAGCTTTGTCACATGACAATTGTAGAGTTTTTTTGGTGCTCTTCATCAACCTTTGA
Source organism: Centrapalus pauciflorus (assembly GCA_020465985.1). NCBI lineage: Eukaryota > Viridiplantae > Streptophyta > Magnoliopsida > Asterales > Asteraceae > Centrapalus > Centrapalus pauciflorus. The sequence goes on along the minus strand of JAANYP010008942.1, from coordinate 48,388 downwards.
AACTTTCTTTCCTTTCTCTTTCTGCTTTGGAGCAGATTCCATCACAATTCATTATGTACCTCTTCTTCCTTTTACATTATGATATGTTTCCTCTTGCTTTTTGACTTGGTAGACAAGGCCAATGATTCCTCCCGTTGTATATGGCTTAGAACATCACCTTCACCTGGTTGAGAAATATCAAGTGGTGGTGTACCTGCAAGTGAAACATCAGTTAGTGGTCCTGCTGCCATGGACACAAAGTCTTTGGCCTGGACAATTGGAAGAATGGATAAGCTGGTTGGTTGTGTAGCAGTAGGCATTTTATCCCCCTTTTAGGGAGATGGCATAGTGCCTTCAATTGAAGAGGCCTTTGCTGCGCCAGAACTAACAGATTTAGAAGAAGTGACAAAAGAAGGTTTGAGGCTAAATAGATTTTTTATTAGGTAATCTAAAAAGGCCTTGACACCTTGAATTTTTCTTTGTACACATGATTATGAAGTTGGAATGAGTAACATACAAATAGGATAGGTTTGACAACAAAGTTCTGTTAGCCTGAGTAAATACTCAGCTTTGAAATTATGCAAGGGAAGCAGATAATCTTGTTTCACAGGTTCAAAACCTGTTGTAAAATCAAATGATAGAGATACAAGCAAAGCATGGATGGAAGCAAGAGCGATGGGGAGTGTGTTAGAACACATTGTGAAGAGTGTCTCAACCTGGTTAGCCACACACTGGAGAGTTGAGAGGGAAGTTGTTTGAAGAGTAGTGAGAGTTGTGAGAGATGATTTAAGCTCTTTCAATTGGGCCATGAGGGTCTCCAATTGTTTATGTGATATAGGGATGACATGGGAAATGTTTCTTTGAACGAATCAAAGAAACCTTTACATTGGGAAGACATAGAGTCTATGATCAAGTTTGGAAGTGATGACACAATAGATTTCAAGGAGTCAACCTTGTTGGAAATTGTACGAAGTTGGTCCTTTAAGGGGAAAAATCTTTAGTGATGAAGGAGTATGAGTTAATTCTTTTAAAGTAGTGGAATGGGAGGAGAACAAAGAAATGGGAGATGCAGGACCCACAGGATAAGGCAGTTGCACATTTGGAAGAAATACAAGAGCCTCAGCATAGGACATGTCCTGTAAAGATTTGTAGGGCATCTCAGGAGCAAATCCTGCCACTTCAAATATAAGGAGTTTATATTGTGGTCCCTTTGCACAACGCTGTGTTGAGCTTGGTACATCATGGGGAGCAAAAGATGTGGACTGATTAAAAGGTTGGTCTAAACCAATGGTTTTAGCACCCTATATAGACTTAGTGTGTAAGAAATATGTGGTTAAACTTGTGTCAACTTGGTATGGGCCATGTCTTTCAATGTCCATACTCTTTTGAGAGAGCTAAATAGTGGATGTAGTCCATGAATACAACAACAACTTGTGGAGAAGCTACTAAGGGCTCAGGTTGTCTGTTGGGTAACTCTTTGGACATGTGGGCTTGTGACCTAAGGAGAGTGAGTCCTCTTTGGTCTTGAATATATCTTAGTGGGAGAGGCTAATGATGAGGGAGAGGAAACCGATGGTGATGAGACTAGGATATCAACAGGAGGCGAGAGTTGTTGAATGGTCTCCGGTGGTGGCATAGAGCCACCAGTACCCACAGAGGCTAGAGGATCATCTAACTTTGCTGCTGGAATGGGATCCCTAATAGGAATGGAGCTTACTGAAGATGGTTTCTTGAGCCTTTTTTCTTTTTTCAAAGTTGGCTCGGTTGGGATTGGTTCTGAAGGATCATTTAAAGACATCAAAGGTTTGGACTTTCTCTTGGTGGGAGCAGTAGTAGGTAAAACTTCCTGTTGAACCAATGAAGAAAGTTCTAATCCTATCGAACTTTTCATTGAAGGGGTAAGAGGTGGTTCATTCTCATGAAAGGGGGTGTGAAATACTTTATCACCTACAGTGAAGTTCTTGAGAGGGAGTAAATGGGGCTGTTTGTAATACACTTCTTCTCCTAACCCATGAAGAAAAATGAAGATAGAAAACGAATGTACCTTACAGTGGGTTGTCTTAGATTCATATCAATTATTGTCCTAAGTTGGCCAAAAATACACCTTGTCATGTTCAAGGGGGTACCATTTACCATCTGGATTGTCGTTTGTTGCTCATCATTATTGAGCTGGTTTGTGGAACCTGTCTTAGAACTAAAGCACATTATCGTGTTGGCAAACAGATAGTTATAAGTGGGTGTTAGGTCTCTTCTAAACAAGGTAGCATTAGGCCTAGGGTCCTCAATACCATAGATTCTTAACAAATTAGCCATGACAAACTTATCATCAATAAGAGGGTCATACAGGTCTTTGGTAAGGAGTTTCAAAATTATTCTTAAAAGATCACCATTAATGGTGATGGTTACAGAATTGTTAAGGATCATACCTCTTATGACTTTGTGCTCTGGAATCCAAGCACATGTGTACCTTAATTCATATAGCATGGCAGGATACATATGCCTTGGTGTTGTTGTTCAAGCATAATGTAAAGGATGCACCTTCAAAAATGTTTCCATGTTCTTATATACCTTGCACACGTAGTTCTTAGGGATAGAAGGATTGGCAATATGGTTAATAGGGTTAATGGAAAGCTGCCAGGCAATCATCTATAACATCAATGAAGAAGCACGAATCATCTACTGTGTGTGCGTGTGTCATTGCATTATCTATGGAGAATGTGACTCTGTCATCAGCAATACCTAGGTTGAGTTGTCTCTTAGATACGTGAACTATGGCGTTAGCAGTGTTAAGGAATGGTCGTCCTAGAATGAGTGGAATCTGGCTATCTTCTTTCATTTCTAGGATGACGAAGTCAGCAGGAAAGACAAACCTATCTACCTTAGCTGGGACATTCTCCGCTATGCCTAAAGGATTCTTAAAGCTACGGTCTGCAAGATGAAGGCACATCCTAGTCTACTTAAGTTCACCTAGGTCTAGCTTAGAGTATAAGGTGAGTGGCATGAGATTAATGTTAGCACCTAGATCAGCTAATGCATTACATACAGTATCAGAACCAAGAAAGTAAAGGATAATGAAACTCCCTGGATCTCCAAGCTTAGGAGGCATGTACTTCGTCTGTAGAATGGCTGAACACTGCTCACCGAGTGGCAATGTGGTCGCTTCCTCCAACTTTTTCCTATTCGACACTAGATGCTTCAGAAACTTCCCATAGTTAGGCATACCTGCAATGACATCAACAAGAGGCATGTTAATCCTAATTTGCTTCAATAAGTCAACAAACTTACCATACTTCTCTTGCATGCACTCTTTCCGTAGATGATTAGGATAAGGAATTTTTGGCTGGTAATCCCTGAGAGGCGCTTGCTTTGGCTTTGATGGCTTAGCGACTGGTGGTGGCGTCTCCCTCTCCACTGAATCAGCTGTAGGTGTTTCCGTTTGGCTAGGTCTCTCCATTCTATCCTCGCTATCTGAAGTCCAATCCTGTACAATAGCAAAGCTATCAGAATGTGATGTATCCATAACTCCGACTACCTTACCTGAGCGAGTGGTAATCGCCTTAACATGCTCATTGTGATTTTGATTCACGTTGAGGTTCTTTTGGGTATTGCTTGGTAGTGACCCACTTTGACGTCCTGATACGACCTCATCTAATCTACCTAAGTCGCACTCAATATTCTGGATCGACGCTTGCTGATTCCTTTGAACTTGCTCGTTATTAGCTTGATTCTGTTGCACAATCAGCATGAAACTCTTCAATATATCTTCCATGTTGCTGCTTGATCCAGCTGCTGGTTGAGTGATCTGTACTGGTGGCTGAGAATTTGGGTTAGCGTGTCCTTGGTTAAACCGATAGAACCCCGGTGGGTTCTGTCTTTGGAAATTTCCTCGGTTGTTTCCCTGGTAATTCAAAAAATACCCCCTGGTAGCTATTTCCTGGCTTTTGGTTCATGAAGTTAACGCTCTGTGTCTGGATCATCGGCCGATCTTCGCAGTCTTTCGTCAGGTGATGTCCTCCACAAGTCTCACATCCTACCTGCATAGCGTGAATACTTTGGATCACCTTATCAACTTTACGCTCCAATGACTTTTGACTGTTAGCAAGCGATGCTACAGTATCACTACCCCGGTCATCCTCTATTGCAGCTATCGTTTTTCTGCCCGACTTCTTCTCGACACTCCATCCCTGCTTAACTAAAGATATCTCTTCTAAAAGCTTGAAGGCTTCCCTCGGAGTCTTATATTGAAAAATATTGCCGCAGGCTGAGTCGATATGTTCCTTAATCTCTTCATCCATACCCCTATAGAAAGTCTCGACCTGCTTTCTCTTATTAAGCTCGTGACTTGGACATTCGCGTAACATCTTCTTATATCGTGTCCATGAATCAACAGAAGATTCCCCAACATTCTGAGAGAAGTTTGAAATCTCAGCTATCATTCTTTCTTCTTTAGCCGGAGGGAAGAAATGGTTAATGAACAAGTTGTTCATGTCTGCCCAGATCGTGATAGAGTCTGGCTCTAAAGAATCTAACCACTCGCTTCCCCGATCAGGGTGAACGGGAAAACTCTAAGTCTCGCGACATCAGAATTAGCTCTGAATAGGTCACAGATAGAGAGAAAGGACTGACTATGTCGGTTAGGGTCATGCTTTTATCTCCCATCAAAATTTAGTTCCCGAGCCATGCTGACAAACTGCCATTTGATTTCGAATCTTTCTTCATTAGCAGCAACAGAGACTCGTATAGCAGACTATGGAGCTGGTGGTGCAGTCTCGCGGGCTGTCCACATTGGGGTATCATCTTCATTAGTCATTGGTTCCTCCTCAGATTCAGACTTCAAGTGAGGATCTTCCGTGATTGTTGGTGGTTGACGTAGTCGACGGTGGAATTCTCGTTCAGGCTCTTGAAACGGTTCTAAGAGTTGAGACGATGATCTACGGGTCATAAACTAACTAAACTAAGTAAAATTTGAATTATTGAACTAATTATATAAATAAAATAAATAAATCTAAGAAAACTAAATAACCTACAAAGAAACTAAAATAAACTTAATGAGTAAAATGTAACTAAAAACTAAACTAAAAAAAATTAAAATAAAGGATAAAAAGAAAATTCTAGAAAAAATCTAAGTAGTAAAATTGAAAACCGTTCCCCGGCAATGGCGCCAAAAACTTGATACGAAAATATCAATCTTAAATTAGTAAACTCTAATCTGACCAAATCGACCGATAAACTCTCGGACAAGTGTACCCGATCGTATAGCAATGAACTGGTAAGACCAAGATCGTCTCCACATGGAACGGAAAATGCAATTTATACCAATTAAAATTATTCTAGCAAAAATAAAATGGACAAAATGCAAATGAGTATAAAGGGGGTTTTGTTTTTAGATTTTTAGATACCGTTGACACGGAAAAGTAAACAAAATTACTAAAACTAAAATGACAATTAATAGTTTATAACGAAAATTTAAAACGACTATGAAATAACTAACTACGATATTAGAATCGAATAACTAAAAGGTATTCATCATTTAATCACTCCCTCTAGATTTGGTTTGTTCTAAAAGTGCAATTAATTGATAGAGTTTCTAAGAAATTTCGAGCTAACATAGACCATCAACCTTATTAATCCGATTATGACCTAATCTGTTCAAAACATGCTAACTCTCGTTATTGGTGAATTGAAATCAAACTTTCATCTGGGTTATTTATAGAAACAGTTTCAACTATCATAATTTCAGAATAATTGTTTACCCTATTTGCATGCAACCGTCATAATTTCAGAACAAGCAAACAGTCATATAAAACTAATACACGTGCAAGTCATAATTTCAGGACATGTCACAATGTAATAGTAACTGCTCAATAATTATTAAAATAAATAATTCAAGGTTCACGACTAGGCATAAACAAAACTCAATCAATAATAAAAACTAAAGCTAAATCTAGGGTTCGTTCATCAATGACAAATACAATAAACTTAGCCCATAATTAAATTAATAACTAACAATAATAAATAACAATTAAAACTAAACATAATTACTTTAAAAAAAATTACAAACAAAACCAAAAGCAATGTTGCTTGGTTTTTGTTGTTGCCCATGAACCACAAGAAAAAGAAAAAAAATAATAAATAAATAAAATAACTTAATGTTGATGTTGTTATCTATTGAGCACCAACCACAAATAAAAGAAAACATACAAAATTAATATCAATAGTGTTGTTCTTCACTCCACGCATCACCTCCCAAAAAGAATGAAAAATAAAAACATCAATGTTGTTTCTGTTTGTTTTGCGCCGCCGCCCACAAGCAGAAGACATAGAAAAAAAATAAATCTTGAATGTTGTTTTTCGCTTTTCTTTCTGCGCCGCCAACCACCACCAAAAGAAAATATATCAATTTTTTTCAATATTCCAATCTCTCTTTTTAAACTAAAAAAAACTCCACAAAACCCTAATGGACTAACACAATAAAATATGGACTTTGGCCCGTTGGGTGTTGGACTTGGAGAAACTCAAATCTTGAACTTTCTTTGGACCTACTTGCATGCTCTCATTTTTTACTTTAAGCCCAAATAATAATCTCATTTTCTTGTCTTGTAAACCTGTAAATAAAAATGACAAGTAAATGAACTTTTAGTACCAAAACTTATATGTTTAAGCGCATAAAAAGAATGATATTGTTGAATAATTATATGAATAAATAAGACAATATCACCTATCAAATCAGCATCCGTCACAAGACCATCACCATCATCCCCAATCCCTGAAACCCAAATTATAAAACCCAAACACTGCCTCACCCTGCTAGACAACAATCACCGGTTTGATCCCAGTGCCATAAAACTTAGTCATCCGGTAAATGTGGAAATTTTAAAAGGTCACCCTCTCGATTACCTTTTTAAATATAAATCCTTCATACCTCAAGTATACCTACATCAGTTTTGGCACACAATCAAATTTGTGTCTGCTGAAGGAGATCATCATTTCAAGGTCACTATTGACTAGTTCAAAGCCAAAATCACTCTAGCCAAATTACCTCATAACCTATTCTTACCTAGACGCATTGACACTTTCAATTTTCCAGAACTGGTTGATTTTGAAGACTTTGTATCTGATGAACAACTTTGTCATGACCTTATCAGCCTTGGTTTTTCTAAACCATTGACCAAGAGCTCCATGTTTTATAGAAATGGTCTGAGTGGAGAACGGTATACTCTGTTTGGCATTATCAACAGATGTATGACCTCGAAGCACACTGGCATATACCTAGGAAGCATTCACTGTCTAAGGTTGTTTCATGGTATAGCGTTCAACAAACATTATGACTTCGCTCAGTGTATCTGGGAAGACCTTAAAGAGGTAGTGCTTGCAAAGACAACAAATAGAGCAAGGAAATTTGTGCCCCTACAAAGGTTCATTCAGATTCTGATTAGAGGCATATTGAGGGCCAATGACAAAATTCCAAAGAGATCAAATTCTCAAAAGTGCCCAGATTACGTCATGATGAGCATGCACAAAGTTCAGGACGATCCTAATGCCAACATCATGTCGATTTCTGAAGCTTTGTTAAAATATGCAGATGAGAATGCTGAGAGTGTAAGGCTGTATAGAATAGATCATGCTCCTATAGAAACTCAAGAACCGAGTTTTCCTACACAAGGAGACATAGGTGAGCAGGTACGTCAACATGGGGTTGACGTACAGGGAAACCTAACTGAGATTGAGGGTGTTGCTGAAGAGGTAAGGGGTGGTGAGGGTGAATCAGATTCTGAGCGTACATTATCAAACATTCCAGAAGGCAGAATTGAAGGGGAAGATGATGATGATGATGATGATGATATGGGAGGTGCTGGAGGAATGGATATTTCTCTAATTGTGAGCTTACCTGAAAAAGAGATTGATGAGATAGTGAGTGTGAGGGAGATTCCTAGTCAAGAAAGTCGAGAAGCCACAACTGCTGTTAGCTCTCCTGTGAGAGTTAGCATTGAAGCAGCTAGTATCCCACTAGCGACTGCACACCCCTCTGGCCACTCATCTCCTTCTCAACAAGGAGATGTTTCAGTTTTTTACCAGGACATAGCACATGAACTATCCTGGGATCATTCGGATTTCATGGATATTAAAATAAGTACACAGCTGCCCGAGTGTACATTTCTTCTTGCACCTATAATAGCACAAATTCAACTTAGGACCCTTGAGTCGACTTCATGTGTTGAAGTAAGTACAGGAGGACTTAGTGTCCCTGTATCAACAACTATAGTGCCGGAAGCATGCGTTGCTCTGTCACTTGAAGTAGTTGGAAGTCCTACCAGAGATACAACATTGCCAACTCTGACTGTAGGCCACGCAGATGTGCTTTTTACAAGTTTAACCATCGTGACAACTGGAAGTCTTAGTGACCCAAGTGTGAGCACATTACCCTTCGTCACCGAATCTAAACTGAATGAAGCCATTACTGGAGTCACTGATCAGGTGACAAGCCAATATACAGAAATGATGAATCAGATGTCAAACATACAAAGGTTGTTAAAAGGGAAAGGTCCAGCAACGGTTGAAGAAGAAGAGCCTCAAATTTTAAACAATGAGCTGCAGGACTATTGTTTTGAACAATTTGATGAGATGAGAGAGAGAATGATGGGATTGGAAAACACGGTTGTAAATTCTCTTGGGTCGTTATCCGAAAGATTGTCGGTTATAGAGCAGACATGTAAATCTCAAGCTTCAGGTCCTAAACGTAAGCATGAGGATCATGATGACGACTCCGATGATGCTCCTTATGAGGGAGAGAAGAGTAGGAAGCTTGGAGATGCGGAGTTACAGATGGTTGTATATAAAGAAAAAGAAACTGGAGATAAAGGTACAAGTGAAGCGGGAGCCTCAACAGAAAAACCAGTTGATGCTCATAGCGGAAAGGAATTGATTCTTCATGAAGATGTTCCGATTCCTGTGAGTATTCAATCTGGAATTTATAACTTTGAAGATTTTTATGATTCGGATAATGAAGCATAGAGAAGAAGTGCTTAGAATTTAAGATGTTGAAAAGAAGTTGATGTGTCTGAGGATGAAATATTTGAATTATCGGATATCACTTTGAGAGCTGAAAGAATTTTAGATGAGGAAGAGTTAGTTGAAGAGATTCTCAGAGATGAAATGCCAACGCCAATGGTTGAAAAGCCTGAGGTGATGGTTACAATTAAGGAAGAATTTGATCCATTTCCAGTTGAAGATGTGGTGCCTGAAACAGTTAAAAAGCTGAATGAAGTTGAACTAATGGATAAATTTTTCAAGTTATATTTTGGTGGACGAATATGATAGACAGCATCATTTGAGATTTGCCATTCAGGAAGTGGTTCAGAAGGAAATCAATGATATGCTGAGATTGCTGAATGAAGATGAGTTAAGAAAGAAGAAGATAAAGAAATTGAACCTTTCTGGAAAGTTGAATGAAGCTTTCATAAGAAAAAGAAATAAACTTCCATTCTTGGAAGATCACTTAGAGAGGAAAATATTCTGCAAGAAAAGGGCTCCATGTTCATTTTTGAAACTATTCAGAGTAATTGAGCCAAACATGCCTAATCTGGTGAATTATGCTCATTTTCTACAAAATAAAGCTCAACGAATTGAAGATGTAAGAAGTGAGTTCAGGATAGTTGATCTTGTGAATATTGAGAAAGATCGGCTTATAAAAATTTCTATCCTACATTCACGGTTACGAGAGATGATGGAAAAACCTATGTTTCTAGTGAAGCAGACTTGTTTAATCTCAACTTGGTGAATGTAGAAGACTTGTTTGATGAGCTGTGCAGAAATAAAAGAGAAGAATATTGTTGTTTTGCACTGAAGGCTCTATTCCATTTTATGTATACAAAGTTGGTTCTTATATCTGTACAAGATCTTCAAATTGGAGTTGAGCGATGAACGAGAAGAATTAATATTACAGCGCCAAACAGATTCATCTAGTATATGGAAAACCTGAAAGAGTTTCAAGTTGTTATGGCTAAGCATCCAGTGGTCATCTACAAAGATCAAGACCAAAATAAAAGAGCTATGAGGATGGTTGAGCTAAACAAATATTGTGATGGTACTTTGCAGAAGGTGATGACTAGGCTAAAAGGAAAGCTTGCAGCTGATTCAAAGAGAAAATCAAAGAAATGAGGTCTTAGTCCATATGATAGAAAAATAATGGTGGATTTCGTTTCAAAGATTGACTCAAGGCTGATGAACAGAAAGAGCATAAGGAGGTTTGAGATGAAACTTGGGCTTTAAGATATAAAAAGGGGAGATTGTTGGGAATAGTTTTTGTTTATGAAGAATATAAGTCTAGGGGTTGGTTTTGTAATATTGAAATAGTTTGTTTTGTAAATATAATTAGATGGTTGTTATACTGTAGATGAACGGGTCGTACACATTTTGCACGGATTATCTTGTATTGTACGGAATTATCTCCTAGGGTTCAATGCGTAGTTTCAAGCATTCTCATTGTAATTTCTCTCTGATTCAATACAATCATTCGGTTAGTCTTGATCTTATTTGTTCTTAATTGTTTGATCTTTATTGTTGTTGATTAATAATGAATATCAAATAAATTTCGAATTTTTGTAAATTTTGATTTAAATTTACTAAATCATTACGTTTTGGTTTTAAGTTTACTAATTTATTATTTTTGATTTAAATATTTTGTTACACCAATATGTTTTTATTTAAATTTATTATTTTATTTGTTTGGATTTAAATATTTTGTTACGCAATACATTTTGATTTCAATTTATTATTTTATTTGTTTTGATTTAAATTTTTGCTACGTTAATACTTAAGTGAAAATTAAAATATTTAAGTGAAAATAAATAAAACATTTAAATGTATAAACTTGTAAATCAAAAGGATTAAAATACTATATTGAAATCAAGCATATTGGCATAACAAAATATTAAAATTTAAAAAATAAAATACTAAATTTAAATCTAAACATAAAATAAACTAAAAGATAAATATAATTCATCATTTCTAATAAATATAAAATATTAATACAATATATTATTTCTTACATATTTAAACATAAATAAATAGATAAGATTTAAATTTACATTCAAATTATATCTTATACATACTTATCTATATATCTGTGACACCCTTGCCACATTAACCACCAATTACAAGACACCCAAGATTAATTACCAACATACAATAACATAATGATCTGATAACTTAGTTTAAGTGCGGAAGCATTAAAATACATAAATAAAGTAACGCAACAGTGTCAAACACTTTACGGAGCTACAAGGTACCAAATCTAAGTCTACATACCCAATTCAATTATTACAACATCCAGAATATATTACAACACTGTCCCCAAAACATAATTACCGATTGAGTAGTAGAAATCTTTCAAGAACTTCACACAACTTAACTAGAAGGTCCGGTAGCAGACTTCTCTTTTCCTGTAAAAATAGACAACTGAGAGGTAAGCGAATGCTTAGTGAATACACAGATTACGCATTTTATAAATATTTATGAAGCCCCAAGAGTAACACCGATGACAAACATCGTATACCCTCTTCGTACACCAAGTACGGAACTAGAGCCGCAGCCCCTTCGAGTCCAAAGCTCGGCATAAAACATACCATCTGAGACAAACGTACGATCGGGGATGACATACTGCCTACCAGAACCTCGGAGGGATCAGCTCCAGGTCATATAGCGCAGTAACATCGGAGTAATTGATGCGACCCACCGGTCCATCACTAGATGCACAACAAACGAACGGACATGCAACAAATATGAATGTGCATCTAAATCTACGCAAGTTAGTAGAGTTCCAAATAACAATTGAAGCAACACGTCTCAGCAGGCAAAAGCTATCATAAAACAGATATAAACATGCGAAATCTACTGTACTCACAGTGGGTGCGTAATTAAACTTTAACCAATAATTATTTCTCCTCAGAATTTCAACCGAATCCACAAAGTACCCCACTGTGGGTTAAACAACACCACAAGGGACCTGTAAGTCAGTTGTAACAACACATCGTGTCAATAACTGTTTTAATTTCATAAAACCAAATTTTATAAGTTTTTGAAATAATTGACCCAAATTTTGGATCCCACCCGAATTCGGACCCCAATTCAATTCGGTTCCCTCAAATTCGGACAACATCAAATCGGACCATTTGTGAAATTCGAACCATGGTAAGTTCGAACCTATGGTAAATTCGAACCACTTTTAATTTCGAATCTATCTCAGATTCGAACCAAGACAAATTCGAATTTCCTAGTTAAGTTCGAATCCTTAAGTCAAGTTCGGACCACATCCGAATTCGGACCCCATCCGAATTCCAACACTTAGAATTTATTTTTTCGTTTTGGACGCCCGAACTTCGGACCATGATCAAGTTCGAAACATACTAAATTCGAAACATACTAAATTCGAATCATACTAAATTCGAATCATCATAAGTTCAACATATCCGAACCTTGGACCATTTGAATTTGTTCTTATTTTTAAATATTTTCCAGATTTTAAATCTAAGTCATTTTTATTACTTATTTCCTGGTATGATAAAAATTTTTGCCAACTTAAAAAAAACACTCATTCCCATCATTTTTAACACTAATATTATCGTATTTTTGTACCAATTCAGGTCCTTTTTGAGCGTTTTTGTCCATCCTTCGAACATATATACATAACCCATACTAAAAATCCCAACAATCATACTTATACTTTGAATCAGGAGCTGAAATTTAATATGTAGCTTCATATATACTAGATTTAAACTAATCCATAATCATTTAACACATGCATTCACATTTGCCACTCAAATTTGTAAATTCGAAATTCATTAAAAAAATCAAACCCAAAATGTTCCCAAATTCGAATTTAAAGAGATATTACCTCAAATCTTCAATTGCAGTGTTGATAAATCTTTGAATGCAATCTTCTTTCCAATTTTCAGCTTCAAAATTCAAACTTTGATTAAATTCAAATTTTTTTCTACAGAGAGAGAGAGAGAGAGCCGAGAGAGAGGGAGAGTTCTAGTGAGAGAGTGGTTTTTATGAAATGAAAGGCTTTTTAGCCTTTTATTCTCACCTTTCATCACTTGGCACATTTCACCATTTTACTTATCCGGTTCCATAAAATACTGATTTTTATAAAATAAAGAATTCTATCTTTATTTTATTTTCCTCAACAATCTTTAGTAAATTTATTTACTTAAATAAATTGAAATTTCTTAATTGCTAAATAAAACAACCAACTTTATAATTTATCCAAAATCAGTACCAACTTAACTTACATAATTCAACATTTTAACTAATTAAACCTCAATCACACTAATTAAAATCTGAGGATGTTACAGCATGGGTTCCACCACGCTCAAACTTCGTCCTCGAAGTTATTCAGATCCAAAAAGTTGCAGATATTTCTTCCTCATTTCCGACTTAGTCTCCCAGGTATGATTCGCTCCCTTATGATGCTTCCAACGTACAAGCACCATTTCGATTTCCTTGCTCCTTAGCTTTTTCATTTTAGTATCCAACACACACTCCGGCTCTTCAACATATCTGATCCTTTCATCAACTTGCAGCTCATTATGATCTGCCCAATCCTCATTTCCAGTAGTAAAAGACTTCTTAAGATTCCCAACATGAAACACAGGGTGTATGTCTGACATCTCTTCAGGCAACTCCAAACGGTAAGACTGGTTTCCTACTTTCTCGGTTATCTTGAATGGTCCAACAAATCTCGGAGCCAACTTTCCTCTTTTCACAAATCGTGTAACACCTCTCATAGGTGACACTTTCAAATAAACCCAATCATTCACCTCAAAATTGATTGGTTTGTGCCTTCTATCGTAATAACTTTTCTGACGATCCTGGGCCGCTTTCATATTCTGCCTAATCAGCTGTATCTTCTCGTTTGTCTCCTGTAACAATGTCGGCCCAGCAATCGGCGTTTCTCCAGTTTCTCTCCAACACGTAGGAGTCCTACACCTTCTCCCATATAAAGCCTCAAACAGCGCCTTCTTGATTGTCGTGTGATAACTGTTGTTGTATGAGAACTCTATCAATGGCAAATGATCGTCCCAATTACCACCGAGATCCAATACACACGACTGCATCATATCTTCAAGAGTTAGGATGGTTCTTTCACTTTGACCATCGGTTTGCGGACGGTAAGCTGTACTCATAGCAATCCTCGTACCCAATCCCTCTTGCAAAGCCGACCAGAAGTTCGAAGTAAATCGGCTATCCCGATCCGATACAATGGACTTAGGCACTCCATGTCTAGCAACGATCTCGTCCATGTAAATGTGAGCCAACTTCTCTAATGAATAGTTTTCTCTAACCGGTATAAAGTGTGCCGATTTAGTTAACCTATCAACTATTACCCAAACAGCATCGTGTTGACGCCTAGTCTTCGGCAACTTAGTAACAAAGTCCATAGTTATGTGCTCCCACTTCCATTCTGGAATGGGAAGCGGTTGCAGACTGCCATATGGTTGCTGGTGTTCGGCTTTCACAAGCCGGCAAGTCCTACATCGTTCAACGTACTGGCCTATATCATTCGTCAATCCCGGCCACCAAAAGTCTGCCTTTAATTCGTTGTACATCTTTGTGCTCCCGGGATGTACATAAAATTCCGATTGATGTGCTTCTTCAATGATCACATTTCTCATATCACCATACTTCGGCACCCAGATCCTTCCGTACACACCTTTCAATCCTGACTCACTTGTTTCCATATTCTTAATCTGTACTCTAATATCCTCAGCACCTACATTCTCTTCCTTCAAAGCTTCCACTTGGGCGGCTTTGACATCATCAATGATCGTGGAACTTAACATAGTGGACGTCATCATATAACCGCAATCCTTAGCATAAGCTTTGCGACTCAAAGCATCGACTACTACGTTAGCCTTACCAGGATGATAAAGTATCTTACAATCGTAGTCTTTAATAAGCTCCATAGACCTACGTTGTCTCATATTAAGTTCCTTCTGACTGAAAATGTATTTTAAACTCTTATGGTCCGTGTATAACTTACACTTAGTTCCATACAGATAGTGTCTCCACAATTTCAGTGCAAATGTAATGACGGTCAACTCCAAGTCATGAGTTGAATAGTTCTTTTCGTGTTGCTTAAGATGTCTCGAGGCATAAGCGATTACCTTTCCACGCTGCATCAGTACAGCACCTAATCCCAATCTCGAGGCATCCGTGTATACTACAAAGTCCTCATTACCCTCTGGTAGGGCAAGTATCGACGCTTCACTTAGCGTCTTCTTCAAAATATCAAACGCCTCTTGCTGCACGGTTTCCCAAACAAAAGGTGCATTCTTCTTTGTCAATGCAGTTAAAGAAACTGCAATCTTTGAAAAGTCCTTTATAAACCTCCTATAGTAGCCCGCCAGTCCAAGAAAACTCCTAACTTCTGTAGCTGAACGAGGCGGCTCCCAATTCTTTATGGCTTCGACTTTGGCTGGATCTACAGAAATCCCAGCCCCCGAAATCACATGCCCTAGAAACTGTATCTGTTGTAGCCAAAACTCACACTTTGAGAATTTGGCATACAACCTTTCCTTTCTTAACAACTCCAATAACTCCTTTAAGTGATCAGCGTGTTCGCCTCAGACTTAGAGTACACCAGAATGTCATCAATAAACACGATTACAGACTTGTCCAACATCGGTCTGCACACACTCTATTCATCAAATCCATAAAGACAGCCGGGGCATTGGTTAACCCGAAAGGCATAACCAAGAACTCATAATGCCCATAACGTGTCCTAAATGCTGTCTTAGGCACATCCTCTTCTCGTACCTTCAACTGATGGTACCCCGACCTCAAATCAATCTTGGAGAACACACTAGCCCCATGTAGTTGATCAAATAAGTCATCTATGCTCGGCAGTGGATACTTGTTCTTGATTGTCAACTTATTCAGCTCCCGGTAGTCAATGCACATTCTCATCGTGCCATCCTTCTTCTTAACAAATAGTACCGGAGCTCCCCACGGTGATGAACTCGGTCGAATGAAGCCCTTGTCCAACAACTCTTGAAGTTGTT
This sequence comes from Centrapalus pauciflorus, assembly GCA_020465985.1. NCBI lineage: Eukaryota > Viridiplantae > Streptophyta > Magnoliopsida > Asterales > Asteraceae > Centrapalus > Centrapalus pauciflorus. Next base: position 32,345 of record JAANYP010008942.1, on the reverse strand, counting down.
TCATCATCTCTTGCATCTCGGTAGGAGCAAGACGATAAGGAGAACGAGCTACCGGTGCAGCTCTAGGGATCAAGTCAATTCTACATTCCACTTGTCTCTCAGGCGGCACGCTAGACAAGTCTTCCGGAAACACATCCGGGAATTGTGAAACAACAGGCACATCGGCCAAAGTCCTCTTCTCAGCCTTAGCATCAATCGCATATGCTAAGTAAGCGTCACACCCCTTTGCAACAAGCTTTCGGGCTTTTGCAATAGTCAGCAAACACAAATCCCCGCTTCTCCTATCCCCATATATACATATCTCACGCCCCTCCGGAGTAGTTATCTTTATCATACGATTCTTACAAACTATGTGGGCTTCATTTTCAATCAACCAGTCCATCCCGACTATCACGTCAAACTCGCTGAATTCGATCGGAATCAGGTCCAAATTGAAGACTACATCTTCAATTACTAAAGTGCAGTTACGGTATACGTGATCTACTTTGACTAGAGTGTTGCTAGCAGTTTCTATGTCAAGTATAGCAGATAATCTGGACAGTGGCATGGCAAGTCGTTGTGCAAAAACAGTAGACACGAAAGAGCGGTTGGCACCCGAATCAAAAAGAACTCGTGCAGGCACGGAATTTACAATAAACGTACCCGTGACCACCTCCGGGTTTTCCCTAGCTTCCTCTGCCGTAATCTGAAAAGCACGAGCCGGTGCCCTTTGTGGCTGGTTCCGGCGGTTGACTGAACCACCACTAGATCCTCCAGATGATCGGGTCGATGATGGAGCAGCAGCTGCTGGAGCATTCTTCCTACAGTTCCTACTATAGTGTCCCCATACCCCACACTTATAGCAAGCATCAGCTTTTCGTGGGCACTCGCTCTGAAAATGGCCCAATTCTCCACAGCAAAAGCAAGCGCGTCCATTCGTACACTTGCCAAAGTGTTCCAGATGACACTTATTGCAATATTGCGGCTCAGTGTTGATGGAATAGGCACGAGCACGACCAGAAGAACCAGACTGTCGGTGATATGACTGTTGAGGCGAGTACTACGACGATCGGGAAGATCCCGAGTATCCTCCCTCACGCTGACGCTTCGGCGGTGACGGCTGTGTTGGGTTGGTGGAAGCAGCAGCGGACCCAATCGAGTAACCCGACATAATCAGAATCTGTTCTACATTTCTGGCAGCCTCAAGTAAACCAGCAAATGTAGGGTAACGGACGTTGCTCATGACCCTCCTAATCTCAATATCCAGACCAGCCTCGAACCTGGTCACCTTCCTTTCTTCAGTATCAACTTGATGAGGCGCAAACAGACTCAGCCTCGTGAATTCCACAGCATATTGGGACACAGTCTTAGTCCCCTGCATCAACGACATGAACTTAGCCTCCAGTCTTCGGCGCTCATCAACTGGACAGTATTGCTGAGTGAATAACTCTGTAAACTCAGCCCAAGTCATCACAGCCACCTTCTCCAAGGTTAAAGCGTTAACCATGGAATTCCACCACATGATTGCGTCGTTAGTGAACATCGCAGTAGCATACCGAACCATGTCCTTCTCAGCACAGTCGCTGATTCGGAATGTCCGTTCAGTTGCCGTTATCCATTCGAGTGCGGCAACAGCGTCTCCCAGTCCATTAAACTCCACCGCACCATTTCCCTTGAAATCCTTAAACCGACAACCTTTGGGCTTGTTAGATGACGCAGTATTGTCATCTTGTTCCTCATTGTTGCCCCCTTCCTTTTCCTTGTTCTTTCTCTTATCCTCCCTTCTCTTAGCTTCGGCCTCATCTCGAGCCCGAAACTGATCTTGAATCATCTTGTTCTGCTCAGCCATCATGGCTAGCAACATCTCCCTTGTTTCTTCAGGTGTCATTCCTCCTCCAGACATGTTCTGAAATAATAAACATATAACTTGTTTAGTAACATGTCATTAATTTATAGACACCACCCATTGCCCGTATGAAAGTCAATTTCCTATGACTTCTAGATCGTAACCTATCTTAGTTCAGATCATTACTTAAAATCACTACATATCATCACTTAATGTTTGAGACCAAGACCTCACGGATACTTGAATCTCAAACTACTGCTCCGATACCATACCATGTGACACCCTTGCCACATTAACCACCAATTACAAGACACCCAGGATTAATCACCAACATACAATAACATAATGATCTGATAACTTAGTTTAAGTGCGGAAGCATTAAAATACATAAATAAAGTAACGCAACAGTGTCAAACACCCTACGGAGCTACAAGGTACCAAATCTAAGTCTACAAACCCAATTCAATTATTACAACATCCAGAATATATTACAACACTGTCCCCAAAACATAATTACCGATTGAGTAGTAGAAATCTTTCAAGAACTTCACACAACTTAACTAGAAGGTCTGGCAGCAGACTTCCCTTTTCCTGTAAAAATAGACAACTGAGAGGTAAGCGAATGCTTAGTGAATACACAGATTACGCATTTTATAAATCTTTATGAAGCCCCAAGAGTAACACCGATGACAAACATCGTATACCCACTTCGTACACCAAGTACGGAACCAGAGCCGTAGCCCCTTCGAGCCCAAAGCTCGGCATAAAACATACCATCTGAGACAAACGTACGATCAGGGATGACATACTGCCTACCAGAAGATCAGCTCCAGGTCATATAGCGCAGTAACATCGGAGTAATTGATGCGACCCACCGGTCCATCACTAGATGCACAACAAACGAACGGACATGCAACAAATATGAATGTGCATCTAAATCTACGCAAGTTAGTAGAGTTCCAAATAACAATTGAAGCAACACGTCTCAGCAGGCAAAAGCTATCATAAAACAGATATAAACATGCGAAATCTACTGTACTCACAGTGGGTGCGTAATTAAACTTTAACCAATAATTATTTCTCCTTGGAATTTCAACCGGATCCACAAAGTACCCCACAGTGGGTTAAACAACACCACAAGGGACCTGTAAGTCAGTTGTAACAACACATCGTGTCAATAACTGTTTTAATTTCGTAAAACCAAATTTTATAAGTTTTTGAAATAATTGACCCAAATTTCGGATCCATGTCCGAATTCGGATCCCACCCGAATTCGGACCCCAATTCAATTCGGTTCCCTCAGATTCGGACAACATCAAATTCGGACCATTTGTCAAATTCGAACCATGGTTAGTTCAAACCTATGGTAAATTCGAACCACTTTTAATTTCGAATATATCTCAGATTCTAACCAAGACAAATTCGAATTTCCTAGTTAAGTTCGAATCCTTAAGTCAAGTTCGGACCACAACCGAATTCGGACCCCATCCGAATTCCAATACTTAGAATTTATTTTTTTGTTTTGGACGCCCGAACTTCGGACCATGATCAAGTTCGAAACATACTAAATTCGAAACATACTAAATTCGAATCATACTAAATTCGAATCATCATAAGTTCAACATATCCGAACCTTGGACCATTCGAATTTGTTCTTGTTTTTAAATATTTTCCAGATTTTAAATCTAAGTCATTTTTATTACTTATTTCCTGGTATGATATAAATTTTTGCCAACTTAAAAAAACCATTCATTCCCATCATTTTAACACTAATATTATCGTATTTTTGTACCAATTCAGGTCCTTTTTGACCGTTTTTGTCCATCCTTCGAACATATATACATAACCCATACTAAAAATCCCAACAATCATACTTATACTTTGAATCAGGAGCTGAAATTTAATATGTAGCTTCATATATACTAGATTTAAACTAATTCATAATCATTTAACACATGCATTCACATTTGCCACTCAAATCTGTAAATTCAAAATTCATTAAAAAAATCAAACCCAAAATGTTCCCAAATTCGAATTTAAAGAGATATTACCTCAAATCTTCAATTGCAGTGTTGATAAATCCTTGAATGCAATCTTCTTTCCAATTTTCAGCTTCAAAATCCAAACTTTGATTAAATTCGAATTTTTTTCTACAGAGAGAGAGCCGAGAGAGAGGGAGAGTTCTAGTGAGAGAGTGGGTTTTATGAAATGAAAGGCTTTTTAGCCTTTTATTCTCACCTTTCATCACTTGGCACATTTCACCCTTTTACTTATCTGGTTCCATAAAATACTGATTTTTATAAAATAAAGAATTCTATCTTTATTTTATTTTCCTCAACAATCTTTAGTAAATTTTTACTTAAATAAATTGAAATTTCTTAATTGCTAAATAAAACAACCAACTTTATAATTTATCCAAAATCAGTACCAACTTAACTTACATAATTCAACATTTTAACTAATTAAACCTCAATCACACTAATTAAAATCTGAGGATGTTACAATATCTAATTAAAAAAATATATTATTTGTTTATTTATAAAATTATTTGTAAGATTATTTATTTTTAATATATATTAGTAATTATATAACTTTTAAGGCATTTTTTTAAAACCAAAAAAATAAAATAATATATTTAAATTCAAACGTATTGGCATAACAAAATATTTATATCCAAAGAAATAAAATAATAAATTTAAATAAAAACATATTAGCGTAACAAAATATTTATAAACTTAATCAAAACGTGATGAATTAGTAATTTTAAATCACAATTTACATAAATTAAAAAATTTTTAATATAATAAAATAGTTTGATAAAAAAGTATAAATAATAAAATTATACAATTAGTTTAACTAATAAAATGTAAATAATAAAAATTTAATAAATAAATTGAATACGTAAAATTAAATTAACTAATTAACAATATAAATACAAATAACTTTTAGTAAATAAATATATATTTATTTTACAAAATAAATAGGCATAACTAATAATAATGAGAATAATAATTATAATAATATTTAATATTTTAACCAAAAATAAAAAATTGAGAAAATGGAACAAAATTGAAATTACCAAACTTGTAATTGAGAAAAGGGTAAAATCGTCATTTTTAAAAATTTTAGAAATAGAAGGACCAATTCTGCAAGTAAAAAGTGGTTTGAGAGACCATCATTGCAACTTTGGAAATTGAGGGACCGTTTTCATAATTTTGAAGAAACCACATGGACCATTCTATAATTTACTATAACAATAATAAGAGTAAATTACAACAATGGTCCTTGTGGTTTGTCTAAAATTATGGAAATGATCCCTCAACTTTCAAAGTTGCATAAATGGTCCCCAACTTAACAGTTTACTTTCGTTTTTGGTCCCTCATTTGTTAGTGTACCGTTAAACTTTTTAAAATGACATTTTTACCCTTTTGAGTTTGGTACCTCAAGTTTGCAATTAATTGCATGTATGGTCCTTGATGATAAATAACTTTTGTTTTATTATTAAGAGTAAATTACAGAAATGATCCTGTGGTTTGCTTAAAATTATGAAAATGGTCTCTGGTCTTTACAAATTACATAAATGGTCCCTCAAAACACTATTTATTTACAGAATTGGTCCCTCCATCTATTGTGTGAATTCATATTTCTAGCAATTCATCAACATAACACAATTCATATGAACAATTATCAATCAAAACACAATCTATTGAATGATTAAAGAGAAAAATATTACATTAAGTTCTTGGCTATCTTGGACAGCAATCTTCTTCTCTCTCTAGATCTATCCGATTTCTTTTCTATTCTGTCCGATCTATATCAAAATAGAAATACTACTTCTATTTATATACACAATATAACTATTGTGTATTTACAATAAATTCCCCTGAACTATTACAAAATATTGTTTTCAACTCTACTTATAATTGTACCCAACAATCTCCCCCTTAGAGATGAAAACAATTTTTCATTTAAAGTACTCTGTTCAGGTTAATTCTTATCTTGAATCTTCTTCTTTTCTATGATCTCTGAATCTTCTTCTTTATTGTCTCACTCTGATCTTCACATCTCTTCTATTCTGATCTTCTCTTTTCTTGTAAGCACACTCCCCCTTGGATCATGAATAACTTTTAAATCTCTTCCTTGATCAATTGTCTTGAGATGACGATTTTGCCCTTATATTCAAATTCAATTTTGGTCCCCTAGTATTTAATTAGTTATGGTTTTAATCATTTTCATTATTTTTTTATTGTTGTTTTTGAATTTGAATGTTAATTTCATAAAATATGATTTAATTATTATATTTCATTAGTTTATTCTAATTCTCTTGTATATATTCAATTTATTTATTTTACATTTCATTTTTAACATGTTTATAGATTTTTATATTTTTATACGTTAGTAACTAACAATTTTATTGTGTTAACATAATTTGATTTAAATATACTTTTAATAAAAATATATAAACTTAGCATTTTATTTGTTTTTGCGTAAATAGTCACGTTAATGCGATCGATTTAATTATGGTTTTTTTGTTTGTATATTTCTTTCTCTACGTTTTGGTTTGTATATTTCATTATATAGGTTTCAAAACGTATGTAACGAAACATATATATGTTTTATTCAAAACATATATACGTATAAATATATATGCGTTTCAAAACATATAAACAAAATATACAAACCAAAACGCTAAAGTTACAACTAAATCGATAGGTATTAACGTGACAAAATATATAAGCAAAAAACAAATAAAACGCTAAATTTATATATTATCTTTAGAAGTTATAATTGATTGAAATGTATTAACACTATATATAAATCAAAACGAATAAAATGTTAAGTCGACATAGTTTTATTAAAAATTATAATTAAATCAAAATGTATTAATACAACAAAATAATTAAAACAGAACAAACAAAATACTAAGTTAAATTGAAACGGATTAATGTAGCAAAATATGTAAATCAAAACGAATAAAAGACTAAATTTAAGTCAAAATGTATTAACGTAACAAAATATTTTAATCAAAACAAATAAAACCCTAGATTTATATAGTTTTTTTTTAATTATAATCAAGTCAAAATAAGTTAATGTAATGAAATAGTTAGTTGGTAACGTATAAAATTATAAAAACGTAAAGATATTTTAAAAAATGAAGTATAAATATATAAATTGAATATATAAAATAGAATTAAAATAAAATAATTAAATCACATTTTAATAATTTAGCATTTAAAATTCAAAAACAAAAACAAAAAATTATAAAAAATGACTAAAACCAAAACTAATTTGAAACACCCCTCCCGATCCCGGAAATGCCACGTCAACATAATATCATAAGTGACAATAACACAACGGATCTATAACACACGTGTCATAGGATTATGCAGATTACGACTAATTTAAAACTTTATACATGAAGTCAAACACAGTCAATACAGTCATAATCCCAAATTACCAAAACATAATAATTCTGATCACTGGATACATTTTTCCCAAAACAACTATTACAAGAGTTCTATATAAAACACAACACTATCACGGATCTTCAATCAACCTCGAATCTATCTCGGTGGCGGCTGCGCTCCCTTCTGATTCCCTGAACATGTTAGACTCGAATACATGAGCTATAAAGCCCGTGAGCACACGAGGGTTGACACTGCACATACACATAGCACATAGCACATAGTCCCTGTCCCTGTCCCCGATAGCCCAACACGCATCTCAGACATATAAACACAAGTGTGAGATCTGGATAGTGACACAAGCCCTACGGGGACCCCACCCTTGCACATATCATCAAAATCAAAGACTGAGCTATAGATTACTTACCCTTGGAACCTCCAAACTCAAGAAGAGAAGATGAAGATGAATTCAATTGTTCCTCACCCTTGGAACCTTTCTTGCAGCTGGGACACAAATACACACACATACACTTAGGGATTTCTTCCAAATGGATAAGGAAGAAATGAAGGGAAACACATATATACGTCTCTATCTCAACCGGTCCCGAACCCGATATCACATTTTCAACATTTATACCCATTTAACCAATTTAATCCCATGAACCCAAAAACATAATCCGTTCATTTTAATTATAACCCGATGACACGCAAGCCCAATCCCGACACGTATCAATCCATGAAACGGGATATAATTGGACCAACCCAATATTAATAGAATATTTAACCACTAAAATAATTCCACGTACTAGGTCGAAATGACGGATGTTACATAATTATATACTATAGGGACCAAAATTGAATTTTGAGAATAAGGGCAAAATTGTCATTTAGAAAAAGTCAAGAAATTGAGGGACAATTTTTGCAAGTAAATAGTGTTTTGAGGGACCATTTATGTAATTTTTAAAGACTAGGGACCATTTCCATAATTTTAAGCAAACCACAGGGACCATATCTGTAATTTACTATATTATTAATTTTTCTTTGAGTAAATTACATAAATGGTCCCTGTGGTTTGCATAAAACTTTGGATACGGTCCCTGTAGTTTCAATTTTGCATAAACAGTCCTTATTATCACTGTTTACTTGCAAAAATGGTCCCTCTGCCGTTAACTTTAACAAACAAGAGGTTAAATCTTTTATAATGACCATTTTACCCTTTTCATTGATAACATTTTGGTCCCTCAAGTTTGTAGTTCATTTTAGTATTGGTCCCTCAAGTAAATTTTTTTATTTAACTCTTTTATTATATTATTATAATAATAATAAATATTATTATAACTATTATTATTATTTTAGTTTCGGTCCATCTGAAGGCAATCGCAGTCGGTAGGCCTGATCCCGGACTCTCTCAACAATCTCAAATGGCCCGATATACCGCGGACTCAGCTTCCCACAATGTCTGAACCGGATGACCCCTTTCCACGGCGACACCTTAAGCATGACCCGATCCCCAACGCTGAATTCTAGCTCTTTCAAACCGCGATCGGCATAGCTCTTTTGACGGCTCTGAGCGACCCTCATATGCTCCCTGATCACAACCACCTTGTCACTAGTCTCCTGAAGTAGCTCCGGCCCACTGATAGATCGCTCACCGACCTCGCCCCAACACACTGGGGTCAGGCACTTACGCCCATATAGTGCCTCAAACGGTGCCATTTTAATCGTGGCGTGATAGTTGTTATTATACGCGAACTCGACCAACGGCAAATGCACGTCCCAGTTACCACTGAAGTCGATAGCACACGCCCGCAACATATCCTCGAGGGTCTGATTGGTGCGCTCGGTCTGCCCGTCAGTCTGCGGTCTGTACGTCGTGCTCAGCTGAACCCTGGTGCCCAATTCCCGCTGGAAACTCTGCCAGAATCGAGATGTAAACCGCGTATCCCTGTCCGAAGTAATCGACATCAGAATCCCATGCCGCTACACCACCTCATTGATGTACAGTCTCGCCAACTAATCCATGGTGATAGTACCCCGAACGGCTAAGAAGTGCGCACTCTTCGTTAGTCGATCCACTATAACCCAGATCATATCGTATCCACGGACCATACGTGGAAGCCTCACAATGAAATCCATCGTTATGTGGTACCACTTCCACTCGGGGATCTCTAACGGCTGAAGATGACCGTGCGGCTTCTGATGCTCGGCTTTGACCCTGAGACACGTCATACACTGCTCAACATACTGGCCCACATCCCTTTTCATTCCCTGCCACCAATAGAAGTCACGGAGGTCACGGTACATCTTAGTACTCCCCGGATGAACAGATAGCCTCGACCGATGCGACTCATCAAGAATCAACTGTCGCAAATTCCCAACCTTCGGGACCCAGACCCTATCATGGAACACAAACAGCCCGCGATCATCCCTGATTAACGACTCAAGCTGCCCTGTCAGACGCTCCCGCTTTACATTATCACCCCGCAGGCCCTCCTGCTGTGCTAATCTCAGACTATCAGTCAATGTCGAGGTAATCTCAAGCCTCGAGGCCCTGGATATCACAGTCTAGCCGCACGCCCTACGGCTCAGCGCGTCAGCTACCACATTAGCCCGACCTGGGTGGTACTGAATCTCACAATCGTAGTTCTTGAGCAACTCAAGGCTACGGCGCTGTCGCATATTCAGATCTTTCTGGCTAAACCGATATTGAAGACTCTTATGGTCGGTATACACGATAAACCGAGCCCCATACAGATAATGGCGCCAAATCTTCAACGTGAACACAATAGCGTCCAACTATAGATCATGCACGGTATGGTTCTCCTCATAAGTCTTCAGCTGGCGTGAAGCATACGCGATCATTTTCCCTCGCTGCATCAAAAGACAGCCCAGACCCGACCCTGAAGCATCACAGTATACCACGAAGTCTTCGGTACCCTCCGACAAGGCCAACACTGGAGCCTGACATAAACAGGTCTTCAACTCTCTGAACGCACGCTCCTGCTCCTCGGAACACTCGAACGGAATAGACTGCCGTGTCAACCTCGTCAACGGCAAGGCAATCCTCGAAAAGTCCTGGATAAAGCGTCGATAATACCCGGCGAGACCCAGAAAACTACGAATCTCTGGCACTGATCTCGGAGGCTCCCAGCTCATTACTGCCTCAATTTTGGTCGGATCCACTTTAATACCCTCTGCACTGACCACATGACCCAAAAACTGCACTTCCCGAAGCCAAAATTCACATTTGGAGAACTTCGCGTACAATTTCTCCCAGCGCAGCACTGTCAAAACCTCTCGGAGGTGCTACTCGTGGTCTCCCGCGCTCCTCGAGTAGATTAGGATGTCATCGATGAACACGATCACGAATCTATCCAACATGGCTCTACACACCCTGTTCATCAAATCCATGAAAGCGGCGGGTGCGTTGGTCAATCCGAATGGCATGACAAGAAACTCGTAGTGCCCATAACAAGTTCGGAACGCTGTCTTTGGCACATCCTCATCCCTGACCCTCAACTGATGGTATCCAGACCGCATGTCGATCTTGGAGAAGAAACTCGAGCCCTGGAGCTGATCAAACAGATCATTGATACGTGGAAGTGGATAGCGATTCTTCACAGTCACTTTGTTCAACTCCCTGTAGTCGATACACATCCACATACTGCCGTCTTTCTTTTTCACGAATAACACCGGCGCACCCCACGGCGACGAACTCGGACGGATAAATCCGCGATCTAGAACCTCCTGCAACTGAGACATCAACTCTCGCATCTCTGTCGGTGCCAGCCTATAAGGCGTCTTCGCAATCGGCACCGCCCCAGGAACAAGATCTATACGGAACTCTACTTGGCGATCTGGTGGTAACCCAGGCAACTCCTCTGGGAATACCTCAGGGAACTCACGAATCATCGGAATATCCTCTAAGGTCTTCTTTTCCTTCCTCACGTCAACCACATAAGCTAGGATGGTCTCGCAACCCTTGGACACATACCGCTGAGCCCTGGCCATAGACACAATCCCGATATTTCCCTTACGGCGCTCCCCATACACAATGACACTCTCACTGTCAGAAATGGGTATACGGATGATCTTCTTAGCACACAGAATATCAGCCCGTCTGGCAGTCAACCACTCCATACCCACAATCACATCGAAGCTACTGATCTCAATCGGCAGCAAATCGATCGCAAACTGATGAGAATCTATTTATAACACACAGTCCCGATAAACCCGACTCGCTAACATCGAACTCCCATCGACCCTCTCAACAACCAAAGGAACAGACAAAGGAGAAGGAAACACACTAAAGTACGCACAAAAGATAACAGACACATAGGAGCGATCGGCCCCGGAATCAAACAATACACGAGCTCGAAGTCCGTTAAGAATGTACGTACCCGAAACAACATCTGTAGCATCCCGTGCCTCCTCGGCTGTCGCCTTAAACACACGTCCTCGGCCCCTCGGAACAGACTTACGACGGCTGGACGACGACGGCTCTGCCCTTGCTCCACTCAAACTGGCTCCCGGTACTGCCAGCCCCGGCTCTAGGCAGTCCCTGACACGACGCCCCGGCCTCCCACATCTGAAACACATTGGCTCGGGAACAGTACAAACTGACATGGCGTGGCCCTGTTGGCCGCACCTGAAGCAACGCGGCTGCTCTGATAAACACTGCCCTGAGTGGCGCCGATGACACTTCGGGCACTCCCGGTCCCCATAAGAACTCTCAACCCTGCTACCGGATGCCTAGGACCCCTGTCCCACATTGCTCTGGCTCAGGGCCCCAGACCCCTGACTCTGGCCCTGTCTCCTTGACCTACGATCTTGACCCCTATCCCTATCACGTCTCTGACCCGACCCTTGCCCTGAACCCTGTCCCGAAAACTGCCACTGGTCCGGACGCTCGTCACTGGGGGCGTCCCCGGAAGATCTCCATACACTAGACGGCTGATCTGAAGTCCCGGTACGCTGTCTCTGAGAAGAGGGTTGTTCCCTCTGCTTAAGAATCTCCCGCTCCCTCACGCGAGTCATCTCTAAAGCTCTGGCGAATGTCGGGGTATCATGTAGCCCTACAAACTCCCGGATGTCCGATCGAAGCCCATCGATAAACGCATCAGCCTTACGGCTCTCCGTATCAACATGCTGAGGCGCGAACTGTGAGTACTCATTAAACCGGTCAACGTACTGCTGGACAGTCATATTACCCTGCTGCAAATGCAAAAATCGGCGCTCCATTTCTCTGCGTTCATCCCGAGGGATGTACTGGAGCTCGAACATAGCTCTAAACTGCTCCCAGGTCATGGCGTATGCGGCGGACTCGGTCATCGATGACTCAATCGATTTCCACCATTGCGAAGCTCCGCCCCGTAGCTGATAAGCGGCATAACCAATCATATCTCTAGGGTCCACATGGCCCACTCGGAATGCGGCCTCAATCTCGCGCTCCCATGCGATGGCCGCCCCCGGCTCACCGTCACCCGAAACTGCGACGGAGCCCCTATCATAAAATCCTTGAAAGACCCGCCCCGCTGCGAAGATGACGAAGCTCCACCCCCTGATTCACTCTCGGTATGCCGAACAACTAGCCCCAAACTCTGACCCTCTTGCTCTTTTTGCTGTCTATAAAACTCTGTCAAAACCTCTAACAACTCGGATTTACGAATATACTCGTCACTGGGCGGCTTACCCGCGCCCGAACCTTCACCCTGGTCTGCCATACTGATCTGCCCAAAATGAAACAATTAAGCACAAGGGATAAATCACCCAGTGTTATACACTAAGCCAGGTCGGTTAATCCACTATATAATTGCAAAACGATCCCCCATGGACCGGAACAAGGTCTAAGTTAAGCATCCACTAATGATACTCAAGCTTCAAACCACAAGCTCTGATACCATGCTGTAACACCCCTCCCGATCCCGGAAATGCCACGTCAACATAATATCATAAGTGGCAATAACGCAACGGATCTATAACACACGTGTCATAGGATTATGCAGATTACGGCTAATTTAAAACTTTATACATGAAGTCAAACACAGTCAATACAGTCATAATCCCAAATTACCAAAACATAATAATTCCGATCACAGGATACATTGTTCCCAAAACAACTATTACAAGAGTTCTATATAAAGCACAACACTATCACGGATCTTCAATCAACCTCGAATCTATCTCGGTGGCGGTTGCGCTCCCTTCTGATTCCCTGAACATGTTAGACTCGAATACATGAGCTATAAAGCCCGTGAGCACACGAGGGTTGACACTGCACATACACATAGCACATAGCACATAGTCTCTGTCCCTGTCCCGATAGCCCAACACGCATCTCAGGCATATAAACACAAGTGTGAGATCTGGATAGTGACACAAGCCCTATGGGGACCCCTCCCCGGCCGACACACCGCACACAGCAGTGAGCAGCAATACCCTGTAAGCACAGGACCGGCCCTGCTACAGGACCTGCCGTATATATACGCCCCAAGGACTGTTAGGGACAGTCAACCTGCATGATCCCTTTCGCGAAACACATCACGGACCCCTGAAACCAATCTCACATCTCATACATAACACGTATAAGGAAATAGAATATACCTGAGGTTCACGTCCCTGTCTCATATATATAACACGCACAAGTATAGCTACACGGCTAAACATGAAAGACGGCGCGCGTTTAGAAAAGCCTCGAGTACTAACCTGACTGATTTCCCAAAGTCTGGCCTCCCTGATCAAATCCGGCTCGAGATCCGCTAGTCCCTGTAATCACACGGATATCCAATGATTAAACACAATCCCGAGTAGCACATATCACATAATCACAATGACCCGAACTCAATTCGAACCGGACAATCCCGCAGAATTGAAACCTGACCAATACCCAAAACCCGACTCAATTTAATCCCAACGATACCCCAGACCCAAACAAAAATGTGAATTCATATTTCTAGCAATTCATACAACATAGAACAATTCATATGAACAATTATCAATCCAACACATTATATTGAATGATTAAAGAGAGAAATATTACATTGAGTTCTTGGCTATCTTGGACAGCAATCTTCTTCTCTCTCTACTGTTCTAACCGTGTATTTTTGTGTAATCTGAGATTCATCTCATAACAGCACACATACACTCCTATTTATACACAATACAAAGTATTGAGGATTTACACAAACAACCCCTGAACTTTTACAATAAAATTGATTACAACTCTATATAAATTTGTACCCAACAATCTCCCCCTTAGAGATGAAATCAATTTTCAAATTAAAGTACATTGCAGGGAACTTGAACGTTCTTTCTTGAAACTTTTCTTACACCTTCTCTTCGATCTCTGAATCTTCTTCTTTATTGTCTCACTCTGATCTTCACATCTCTTCTATTCTGATCTTCTCTTTTCTTGTAAGCACACTCCCCCTTGGATCATGAATAGCTTTTAAATCTCTTCCTTGATCAATTGTCTTGAGATGATGTAGTAATTGCCTTCAGTTGATTTCAAACTACTCAACAGTTGTTTCTGAAATTCAGCTTTTCTCCCCCTCATGATGATCATAAAAAATTATGAACATCATGCAAAAACTTCAGAAACATTAATTCAATGAAATTACAGTAGAAGAAATACAACAAGAACTACAACTCAGAAATTATTACAAATTGATTTTCTCCCCCTTAAACTGACATCTCTCCCCCTATACAAAACAGATTTATCTCACCCCCTCAAAAAGTTCACTCCCCCTCGAATTGATATTATATCTTTTTAGAACAAAACAAAGCTTTACAACTTTGGGGAAAATGAAACACATTCATTTTGTGAGAAAACAAGTCCAGGTCCACATAGGATTCCTGTTTGCACAATAGACAAAATCTATGTGACCTACTTTCAGCGCTGGCGTGATGTTAACACAGGTAGGATTTCCAAATAGTCATCGTGAAATCCTTTATCATGAAAGAATCACTCTTATTTGTTCCGGCTTAGTCACTTTGGACTAGCAGTTTATAGTCACGCAGACTATTAGACTCGATGTGTCCTAAAAGTGTATATAATCAGCTCTAGACACAATGTGCATCAAATGAAATTGGAGACCGGAGCAACTGTCTTCCTTGTTTCAATATCAATAATATCCAAATGATATATCGATAGAAATGTGCTATATCTCCGTGATTATTGAAACAGAAATCTTTTGAGAGATAACTGAGTAGTTGGTGGGGTTAAGTGCATGCGTCACTGGGTCCATGACGTCTTTTTCAATATCAAGTCACCTAGGGCTTGATAGATTATGTGGATTACCCAGCAGACACAGTGTTGGTAGGATTTTATTTTCTTCAAATCCTTTCTCAACACTCAGCTCTCAGCATTTTTCAACTAAGCTCCCTCCGGCTCACTTTTAAGAAATGAATTCAGTCAGCTTTATAGCAAAAGCATGACCTGATGCACCACCATCTCCTTTCAATATCAATATCCCTCTCATTTACATTTTATCTCTGCTCGACCCTGTCAGTATCCCGTGATAACGGACACTTCTCAACTAATAAACCTAAAGAACCCTCACCCACACAAACAATAGATGGTTTGCTCCTTGGGTAGGTCTTCCGGTTCTGGATAGACCATAGAAGCGAAATTTATGCCTATCACTCAGATTGGTGCATAATCGAAGTCAGCAGAAATATTTTCAGCTTTGAAAGGTCATGAGATATGATGAAATCCAACTTATATGGTATTGGAGATGATATGCAGATAATTTTGGGAGATATCAGAATGAAATGGAAAATCTGATATATGATATGAAAAGAATAAGATTTTCTTGAAAGAATTAGCACATGGGAGATAACAGGAGAATCCAGTATAAATTGGAAGAGTTCTAACAAAAAGAATCTCAGAAGAAATGAGATTATGAAAATCAAAGAGATTAGATCAATTAATCTCAATGATAGATTCAGAGATTCATAAAAAAATTTCTTTCAGCTCAAAAACTCTTTTTATGTGTGTGTCAAATATTTTCGTGAAAAATCACACATAGTTTTGAAAAATGTCATCGTCAAAGTGCATCTGAAACTCCCCTTGGAAATAAGCAGACACAGTTAGTCAACTCATAAAAATGAAACAAAGAGCAAAAAATTATAAAAATAAAACTCCCTATTTGTCAATTCAGCATCAGAGTTGAATGCAGGGCAGGAATTCCAGAAAGATTCGTCTTTCAGAATCGGGTTCTAATCTGAAGTGATTAGAAGCCATTTGTCGCATAAGCTTGGGTTTCAGTCTGAAGTAACTGAAAACCATTGTCTCTGGTTCATTGAAGTCCGGGTTCTAGTCTGAATTTAACTAGAAACCAATTTTGAGTTGAAGCACGGGTCTTGACCTGAAGTAATCAAGAGCCTATTGAAATGAAGAACGGGTCCTTATCTGGAATGATAAGAAACCTATAACCTGCAAAATTTAAGATGTCTTTGGTATCCAAACAGATTTGGATCCAGACTTGTTAGCGCTCTTGGGTACCCATTTCAAAACAGGTTTTGGTACCCACTTGTACTTGGGTTTAGGTACCCATTGCATGTTATAACTATCAGCTTCTCTTTCAAACGCAGAAAACAAATTTCTTTGAGTATGAGAAAATTGAATATCTGAATTTCTAAAGAAACTTGAATTTGAATGATCAGACTTTTGCGAACTCTTCTTTTTGAAAAATTGTCCGGTTCTTGCCTGTTTCTGATAATACTTGGTATTTTCTTGTGAAAATGTTTTCTGATTAGAATGACAAGTATTTTCAGAAACTTTAAGAAAATTTGACTTCGAAGATTCACCGGTGTAAATCTTGACCGGAAGTTGTTCAACAATTTTATCTTTGCCGCTATGTATCTTTAACAGATACTTAAGTTTAAGATCTGAAGAAGAATCAAACTTAGCAGAGTTAGTTAGATTCACTTCACTTTCAGAAGACAAACCAGAGTGATCAACATTGGATTTTAAACACACTGAAGAAGGGGTCTTAACCTTTGACTCAGTTGACGAAGTAAACACATGTAATTGTTTTGTAAGATGAAGTATCTGATCTTCCAAACTTTTGATAATGACTAAATTTAAATTTCTGTCATGATCAAATGATTGGTAATCAGATTTAAAAGATTGTTCTTTGATTAAGAACATTTGTCTTTCATCTTCAAACAATTCAGATTTTGATTTAAAATCTTGTTCTTTAAGTAAGAACTCATGTCTTTCCTTCTCAATCAAATCTTTAGTTAAAGACAACTCTTGTTGAAGAGCAAAAATTTCTTCATTTTTGTTTAAAATACAATTCTGATCAGTTGGTTTTGTCTTACAAAGTGTATCTTCAAGATCCTGAACTTTCTTGTAAAGATCAGATCTTTCAGGCAAAAGATATTTCAGTTGAGTTGCATTCTGAAAATTTTCTTGTTTCAGCTCATCAAGTTCTTTAAGTAATTCAGATATTTTCAATTGATGAGCACAACTCTCAGAGTTTTGTTTTTCTTTTAAGCTTTGAATTTCTTCATTCAATATTTGTACGTCACGTAACGCCAAATGTTTATCAGTATTTAACTGAACGAGAATGTCGTAATTGTTCTTACGAATCTTTTCAGATTCAGTAAGTTTGACAATCAGCTCAGACTTTGAAAATTGTTCAAACATCATTATGAATTGCAGAAAAATGAACTTCCAAGATCTTTTATGGACTTATGAAAATTTGAATGAATCTTGATTGAATAAAACTGAATCTTGAATGATTAATTTGTTAAAAATCAGCTCTGATTTGACTTTTTGACGTTGAAATTTTAGATTTTCTGCAGAAAAATGCCCGTAACTTTTTTCTGGAGTGGAATTGGGCCTCGAAAATTTACTGAACCGGCTTTGCCGGTTCTAGAAATGTAGATCTCTTTTCAAGCTTCGATTTGGCGTATGGTAGGCCTTCTAACGATGATCCAGTCAAAAGTTATGGTCAATTTAAGCAGCAAAGGTCAAATACTCAAAACTCGAATGATATTGGATGAAACTCGAATGTATAAGAATCAAACTCGATTGATGAAGACTCAAACTCGAATAAAGAATCACCAAACTCGAATGAATAAGTATAAAACTCGAATGATTGAGTATGAAACTCGAATTATTAAGGTTGAAACTCGATCAAAGAACGATGAAACTCGAACTATAAATGATCAAACTCGAATGATGAATTATCAAACTCGAATGATATGATATGCAACTCGAATGAAGTTATGTTAAACTCGAATGAAATGGAAATTAACTCGAATTACAAAGAAGTGAAACTCGGTCAATGCTTTATGAAACTCGGTCAATGAAGTATGAAACTCGAATAACAGGGATCAAACTCGGTCAAAACACTAAGCAAACTCGAATGAATATAGACTAAACTCGAATGGTTCCTTATGCAACTCGATTGATACTTATGTTTTCTCGGGTGATAGGTTTATAAAACTCGAATGAAAACCAAACAAACTCGAATAACAACTTGATCAAATTCGATTAAAACAAGGAATGCAGTGTTGCCCGAGTTTGAACAGGAACTGATCAAAATCAAGTTCAAAATGACAATTTTCAACAAAAATTCACGAATTGATTCCAGATTGAAATCGAACCTGCGGTTTTCACACACAAACACTTTTTGAAAAACAACTTTGGCTAATTTCAGATTAAAATCCAAAAATCGATCAAAAACCTCAAGAACACACACTTTTGCAAAAATTCAGTAAAATCCAAATTAAATCTTGTGTGTTTGGAATTAAAATCTGATGTTTATCACAATAGATTCGACTTTAAATGCTCCACCTTCGTTCCAATTTTCAGAACATTTCATCCACAAAATCAAAATCCAAAATTGATTTTCTGATTTTGAAAAAATTGATGTAACAGTGTTGAAAAATCAATTTTCAGATTCAAAATTCAATCAATTTCAGCCATATTAGGCTCTGATACCAATTGTGAATTCATATTTCTAGCAATTCATACAACATAGATTAATTCATATGAACAATTATCAATCCAACACATTATATTGAATGATTAAAGAGAGAAATATTACATTGAGTTCTTGGCTATCTTGGACAGCAATCTTCTTCTCTCTCTACTGTTCTAACCGTGTATTTTTGTGTAATCTGAGATTCATCTCATAACAGCACACATACACTCCTATTTATACACAATACAAAGTATTGAGGATTTACACAAACAACCCCTGAACTTTTACAATAAAATTGATTACAACTCTATATAAATTTGTACCTAACAAAAAACCCAACCCGACAATCTCGGAGGAAACCCGACACTAACACGACCCAAACCATTTTTATAAAGGCCCATCCGGATTTCCCCTGCAGGCCCTTGGTCGCGCCGCGGAGACCCTGGTGGTCGAGCCGCGACACCGCGAAAACCTCCATTCTTGACCTGCGATTTCCAGCTTCGCCCAGGAGGTTAAACCTCCCTTACTTATCAAATCCAGGCACAATAATATCCTAATTTAGTATACATATCACCCCTTACAAACTCCTGAGCTAATTCCCAACATACAACAACACATATCATCAAAATCAAAGATTGAGCTATAGATTACTTACCCTTGCAACCTCCAAACTCAAGAAGAGAAGATGAAGATGAATTCAATTGTTCCTCACCCTTGGAACCTTTCTTGCAGCTGGGACACAAATACACACACATACACTTAGGGCTTTCTTCCAAATGGATAAGGAAGAAATGAAGGGAAACACATATATACGTCTCTATCTCAACCGGTCCCGAACCCAATAACCCGAACCCGATATCACATTTTCAATATTTATACCCATTTAACCCATTTAATCCCATGAACCAAAAAACATAATCCGTTCATTTTAATTATAACCCGATGACACGCAAGCCCAATCCCGACACGTATCAATCCACGAAACGGGATATAATTGGACCAACCCAATATTAATAGAATATTTATCCACTAAAATAATTCCACGTACTAGGTCGAAATGACGGATGTTACATAATTATATACTATAGGGACCAAAATTGATTTTGAGAATAAGGGCAAAATTGTCATTTAGAAAAAGTCATGAAATTGAGGGACCATTTTTGCAAGTAAATAGTGTTTTAAGGGACCATTTATGTAATTTTTAAAGACTAGGGACCATTTACATAATTTTAAGCAAACCACAGGGACCATATCTGTAATTTACTCTATTATTAATTTTTCTTTGAGTAAATTACATAAATGGTCCCTGTGGTTTGCATAAAACTTTGGATACGGTCCCTGTAGTTTCAATTTTGCATAAACAGTCCTTATTATCACTGTTTACTTGCAAAAATGGTCCCTCTGCCGTTAACTTTAACAAACAAGAGGTTAAATCTTTTATAATGACCATTTTACCCTTTTCATTGATAACATTTTGGTCCCTCAAGTTTGTAGTTCATTTTAGTTTTGGTCCCTCAAGTAAATTTTTTTATTTAACTCTTTTATTATATTATAATAATAATAATTATTATTATTATAACTATTATTATTATTTTAACTTTTTACATATTAAATTTTTTTTGTTTAATTAAGTTTCCTATATTTTAATATTTTATAATTTAAATTACAAACTTAATTATTTCTTTTTATTATAAACAATTGTATCAAATTAGAATCCATTTCTTTTTTTAGCTTTTTCAAATGAAAATTACAAACATTTTATATTGTAGTTTCCAAACCAAAAAATTTTGAACCTTAAGTTTTTATTTGTTTTTTCAAACGAAAAGAAGTTAATAACCATACATGTTTTAAGTTTTTTTATTTTAAAACGTAAAAAGCTACGATAACCAATCCGTTTTTTTTTCCTGCACCAAAAATTCAACTCATTCCGATTTTTTGTTTTGGAAAATGAAAATAAATACAAACAATTCTGTTATTAGTTTTTGCAAACGAAAAAACCACGAATAATTCTGATTTTCAGTTTTTCTAAACAAAAATCAATTTATTTTTCTAGTTTTTTCAACCAAACCATTACCTTTTATTTTTTCTCCGAACGAAAAACTACGAACCATTATGCTTTAAAGTTGTTTAAAAAATTGAAATAGTGTGTAGCCTTTTTGTTTGGAAAAATAAAAAAAAAGGAATGGTTTTTAGTTTTTTACTATTGAAAAAAGTTTAAAACGTAATGATTAGAATAACATAAAAATCAAACAAAAAATAGACTCATTTTGAGTTTTTAGCTTTTTCCAAACGTACTAAATACGATTTTCAAAAAATGAAATAGTCTATTTTTTTGTTCGGTTTTTATGTTATTTTAATCATTACGTTTTTAACTTTTTTCAATCGTAAAAACTACAAACCATTTAATTTTTTTTGTTTTTCCGAACAAAAAGGCTACACACTATTTCATTTTTTAAAACTTTAAAACGTAATGGTTCGTAGTTTTTCGTTCGGACAAAAAAAATAAAACGTAATGGTTTGGTTCGAAAAACTAGAAAAATAAATTGTTTTTTTTGTTTGGAAAAACTGAAAATGAGAATTATTTGTAGATTTTTCGTTTGCAAAAACTTATAATAGAATTGTTTGTATTTACTTTCGTTTTCCAAAACATAAAATCGGAATAGGTTGAATCTTTTGGTGCAGAAAAAATAAGAAAACAGATTGGTTTTCGTAGTTTTTTACGTATAGAAAATGAAAAAATTAAACATGAATGGTTAGTAACTTTTTTTCGTTTGAAAAAAGAAATAAAAGCTTAAGATTCACATTTTTTTGGTTTTGAAAACAACAATATAAAATATTTGTATTTTTTCATTCGAAAAAGTTAAAAAACGAAATGGATTCTAATTTGATACTATTGTTTATAATAAAAAAATTAATAAGTTTGTAATTTAAACTGAAAATATATTAAAATATAGAAAACTTAATAAACAAATAAATTAATATGTAAAAAGTTAAATCAATAATAAATAATAATAATAATAATAATAATAATAATAATAATAATAATAATAATAATAATAATAATAATAATAATAATTTTTATAATAATGATGATAATAATAATAATGATAATAATAATAATAATAATAATAATAATAATAATAATAATAATAATAATAAAAGAGTTAAATAAAAAAATTTACTTGAGCGACCAAAACTAAAATGAACCACAAACTTGAGGGACCAAAAAGTTATCAAAGAAAAGGGTAAAATGGTCATTATAAAATATTTAACCATTTGATTGTTAAAGTTAACGGCAGATGGACCATTTTTGCAAATAAACAGTGATAATAAGGACCTTTGTGCAAAATTGAAACCACAGGAACTGTATCCAAAGTTTTATGCAAACCACAGGAATCATTTCTGTAATTTACTCTTTTTCTTTATTATTCCATTACATTTTTAACAACATTGTTAATTTTTAAATTATTATATTAATCAAATTCTATTAAATTTAAGTATATAAATACTTTAAATTTAATTATATAAATACTTTGATGTTAAGTATATATTAATCGATTTTTTTATTAATTTTAAGTATATATATCGTTCATATTTGTATTGTGTGTTTATTATATTACAAACAATTTTTAATTGTAAAACTTGGATTTGTTATTCTCATAATAATAATAATATCATTATAGTTGTTTTTGTTTCAAATTCGATTTTATCATAAATTAATGTTATATGTAAAAAGATCTTAGATTATCACTTAATATTTTTTATTTGAATTTTGTAAGATTTATGTTTGGATATCGATTTTAATAATTTTGGGCATGTTCGAAAAAATATGAGTGTTTTTTTCTAAATTTATTAGATTTGTAAAGGGGTATCGACTTTACTAGCTTTGTGATTGATTTCTAAATGATATGTGAATTGATTTTCATCTTGTTATGTTTTGGGCCCTCGATATCAAGATTCATGGTTTTCGATGGAGTTCATAATAACACGTTTTTTTTAAATATATGGTGTTTGCTAGGTATAGCAAAAACCAAACTGAAAAAAGAAAAAAAAAAGCTGGGAAACCGAATCGGTTTTTAAAATTAAATTAAATTTTAAAATACAAGTTTATAACTTATACTGACAGTGTGTTAAAATCCACCACTGATAATGGTGTTAAAACACACGCACACACACACATAATGAATCATAAATTACATTCTCACGATTATATATATATATATATATATATATATATATATATATATATATATATATATATATATATATATATATATATATATATATATATAGATTGAGGTTCAATTGAGAACTTTTATGCATCGAGAACCTCGAGGAACTTTTGTGCATCCGATAATCTACCAAGGGTGCACAAAGGGCATTTATGGAAAACTAAAGATATGATAATTAATTTATTCCGAAGGTACCACCATTAAAAAAAAATTTAATTTTTTTTGTTCATAAGCATGTTTTAATTATAAAGATGGTATGTAACTTTCATACACATTCACATCTTTTAACTATTTTAAAATAATTTGAACGTACACTTAAATAAATTTGCATGTATGTGAACGTACATTTATATGATGCATGATTTCACGCACTTAACATATGTGAATGTACGTGAAATTTATATATCATCTTTGTAATGTGAAAGTTATATATCATCTTTGTAAACGTGAAATCTTTTCAAAAAATGTATTTTTAAGAGTGATACATTTTGGTGCGCTGCGTAATAGGTGACACTCACTTGAAGTCTTGAACCTAAATCTATATATGTATATGTGTGTTTTTTTTATAACTAACTAGTTTTGATAATTACTCATAATAATTAATATTTTTCTTATATATTAATTTAAATAACTCGTGATTTTTAGTTAATAAATAAGTAACAAGGTATAAGAAAATTTTATAACCAAAACAAAATAATTAAAATAAGGGATAATTGCGTAAAAAACCCTAAAGTTTGACCATTTTTGTGATTAAAACCCCTAACCATTTTCTGTTGCACAAAAAACATCTAACCGGTAAAATCTTTTGAAATTAGGACATTACCGGTTATAATAGGTTAATATGCTTACATGGAACACACGTGGCGTCCACATGGCAAACCCGACTTACGTGGCGCCTACGTGACACTACATGTATAATTCTTAAACTCAATTTTTGCATAAAAAACCTCGAAGTTAGTGACTTTTTCGATTAAAACCCTTAACTATTTTTTTCATCTCTAACCAACAATAATATTTACCTTTTCTCTTATTCTCTACATCCGGCAACTCCGATTACTCCATCCCATCTTTATGTTCAGTGTTGTTTATTTTATGTATGTATGTTCGATTAACTTTTGCCGTTTAATTTTGAATTTTAACTTCAATTGTGCCGATGGAATCAATTTCATTTTGTGTTCACGAGTTGCATTTTTAGCTTCAGCTTTATGTTCAATTTCGTTTATTTATGTTCCATTTTTAGCTTTTGAATTTCGTTTATTTATGTTCCATCAGTGAAGACTCAATTTTATTTATCTTTGTTGGTTGGAGGTTTTTTATCAAATGAAAAATGATTTGGGGTTTTAATTGAAAAAATTAAACAAGTTGGGGGTTTTTTACGCAAAAATCTATTTAAAAATTGTACACATCATCAAGTTGCAACTGGCTAAACCGGTTGCAAGTCAGATTTTTTGGAAAAAAAACCCAAATTTACAAAGTTTTAACCGGTTGGAGGTTTTTTGTGCAATGAAAAATGGTTGGGGGTTTTAATCGCAAAAATGATCCAACTTAGAGGTTTTTTGCGCAATTTCCCCTTAAAATAATAACAAATTTTAGTTTTCTTAAAACAAATTAAATACATTAATTTCGTAAAAAAATAAATAATGTTAATATTAAAATATGAATATATATACTAGGAACACACAAAGCAAAATATTAATAATTTTAAAAATAATAATTAAGTTACATTTTTTTGTATTTATAAATTTATATTAGTTAACTAAATCATACTTTATTAAAATAACTACTTAAATTTGAATCCAAAAAGAAAATTTGATTAGAAGGACCAAAACTGAAAATAATTAATTAGTTGAGGGACCATAATTGAAAGGGCAAATTTGTTATTTTGAAAATATTAACAGATGACTAACGAATGAGGGACCATTTTTGCAAGAAAACAGTGTTTTGAGGGACCGTTTATGCAATTTTGAAAGTTGAGGGACCGGTTCCGTAATTTTGGGCAAACCACAGGGACTATTTATGTAATTTACTCTAATAATAATGATAATAATAATAGTGAGAATAATAATATATTTAATAATGAATCAAATCATAATTTATTAAATTAATATTTCAAATTTAAACCAAAATAAAAAGTTAAGAAAAAGGACCAAAATTGAAATTACCAAAGTTGTAATTGAGAGAAGGGAAAAATTGTCATTTTTAAAAATTTTAGAAATAGAAGGACCAATTCTGCAAGTAAAAAGTGGTTTGAAGGACCACCACTACAACTTTGGACGTTAAGCGACCGTTTTCATAATTTTGAACAAACCACATGGACCAATCCTGTAATTTACTCTTAATTTAATGTTATTTGCACATTTACCATCCTATCCCTAGTATTATATTAATATCTTATGGTGTAGATTGGTGGTTCTATAGTTCTGCACTAAATTAAGGTTCTGCAATGATCACAACACTATATATATATATATATATATATATATATATATATATATATATATATATATATATATATATATATATATATATAGGTTGGGATCATTGCAGAACCTAGATTTAGTGTAGAACTGTAAAACCAATCTAAACCATTGGGTTATAATATAACACTAGGGATAAGATGATAATTATGCAATTAACATTGTATTAATAGTAGCCTACCAAGTTTGATTGCACACTTTGACCATTTTTTACTCTTTTAATATCGAATGTACATGTAGTGTTGCATATATGATATATTATATTATTTCGAAGTTGAATATGCGATATAAACTGTAATTCGACATTGAATGATCTCGATATAAAATACTGAATGGTCGTGTGGGTAAAAAATTTTTTTACGAAAAATAAACTTGTAAAATATTTTCGAAAAAAATATATCATGACCTATAACATCCCGATTTTGAGATGGATACGTGGAATTATTTCATTGGATTAATTATTTAAATTGGGACCCGGGGATATAAATTTGTATTTTGGGGTATCGAGATCGGATTTTGGGTATTGGACCGAGTTTTAGTCCAAAACGTATAAAAGGGTGAGCTCCCTTCTTGCTTGCTTCATTTCCATCCTCCCAAATCTGAGATTGAGTGTGTTTTGTGTGTGTGTTTGGATTTGAGCAGCAGCTCCAGCAGAATTCGTGGATTCGAGTTGTGATTCAAGTTATAATATTTAGACATCATTTTCCTCCTTGATTATTGAGGTAATTTTGGGTTCTAATTCTTGGATTGATGTTGTTAGCTTTAATGAAAGGAGTTCAATTGAGTTTGTCGTGAAATACCCATTTAGCCGATTGTTGGTATTTTACCCCTTTAAACATTCTACATTTTGGAATATCCCTTGGCATTTTTATTTATCATGAAATTATCTTACGTGACTCAGACATAGACATACTTTTATGATCAAGGCACACAGACAAAGATTCTAACTTGTTGGTATTTGCAAACTTTCTTTAAAAGACAAACATCGGACACAGGTCTGTATTTTCATACAACAAAGTGTCTTAGTTTGACTTAATGTTTATTCTTAAAGTTAGCAAGACAGGGGTGACAGGTCTGTACCGACGTACAACAAAGCGACATATCTCGCTAACCCGAATCTGAACAGAGGCAACAGGTCTGTACTTACGTACAACAGAGTTACATGTTTTCGACTCTCATTTTTATATGATTTTTCTATTCTTTCCATTTTCAGATGTATTTGATGTTGCTATACATCCCCAGAAAGTTTGCATACCTCATTTAGACTCAAAGTTTGTATGTCTTGTACATAAAAATTAAGACCGATTGGTCGTACATCTAAGTTAGTGACACGCTTGACTTTTTCTTGAATATTTTATTTGCCTTGAGACTCCCTATATGTATTATGCCTACCAACACATCAAACTAAACTAAAGTATAACACTTAGAATTTAGTTGCATCATGTGTGAAAGCCTAAACACTTAGAGTTTGTAACGACTGTGCTAATTTTCGTCACTTTGAGCCTATGCTTCTAAGACTTAACTCTTTTTCCTGATATTCTCTTTTTTTTATGATTTTCTCTCTTTTTTCTTTTGTTTTTCATAAGAAATAGCAATAAAATAAGATAACCTACTAACCTACTAAAAATAGAGACTTACTAAAAATAGAAACTTACTAAAAATAGAAACTATCCTAAATTAGCAGACTTACTATAAAAAGAAAGAAATACTACTTCTATAAAAGGAAATAAACTACTACTAAGGCCAAATTACTCTGGGTTGCGCATGCCATTTAGTTGAATTAAATATTCAAACCGTGACTTATCAAATGCTTTGGTAAATAAATCAGCATTATTATCTTCTGTTGCCACTTTTACCAATTTGATTAGAATTTTTTCAGCACAATCACGAATAAAATGATGCCTAATGTCTATGTGCTTTGTTTTGTTGTGTTTAACTGGATTATTTGTTATAGCAATAGTAGATTGATTGTCTATCCTAATGGGAGTTTGAGTATAAGCCAAACCGTAATCCCGCAATTGTTGTTGTATCCACAGAACCTGTGAGCAGCAACTACCAGCAGCAACATACTCGGCCTCGCACGTTGACACGGCTACTGATGTTTGTTTCTTGCATTGCCAGGATACCAATCTTCCTCCTAGGAACTGCCAACCTCCAGTTGTTGACTTGCGCGTCAAGCTGCATCCTCCGTAGTCAGAATCCGTGAACGCCTCCAACTCTAGATCTCCCTCCGCGTGATACCAAAGTCCCAGCTTCGGTTTCGACTTGAGGTATCGTAGAATCCGCTTCACAGCTTTCATATGCATCTACTTCGGATTTGCTTGAAACGTAGCACAAATACACACAGCAAACATAATGTCAGGTCTTGAAGCAGTTAAATACATAAGTGATCCAATCATGGCCCGATATAAAGTCGGATCCACATCGGTATCACTTTCAGTACCCGGTCCGAGATTGTGATTCACTTGAATCGGCGTGCTGAAATGGGCAGTCAATTTTGTTCCCTCCATCCCGAAACGTTCCAATATGTCATAGACATACTTCGTCTGATGGATAAACATCCCTTCCTTCTTCTGGTCAACTTGTAACCCCAAAAAGAAATTTAACTCTCCCATAGCACTCATCTCGAATTTCGACTTCATCACCTTCTCGAAATCTTTGCACATCTGTTCGTCTGATGATCCAAAAATGATATCATCGACGTACACTTGTACCAAGATAAAGTGTTCTCCCTTCCTCTTAACAAACAGAGTACTATCTATCCTACCCCTTTCAAACCCGTTCTCTAATAAATGGTTGGATAGAGTCTCATACCATGCCCTATGTGCCTGTTGCAATCCATATAGAGCCTTATCTAAGCGATATACTCTGTCAGGATATTTTGGATCTGTAAATCTGGGCGGTTGTTCTACATACACCAACTCCTTCACTTTCCCATACAGGAAAGCACTCTTAACGTCTAATTGATATACCTTAAAGCCCTTGAAGGAGGCAAAAGCTAAAAACAACCTAATGGCTTCCAGCCTTGCTACTGGTGCAAAAACCTCGTTGTAATCGATTCCCTCCTCTTGGTTGAAACCCTTTACAACTAGCCTAGCCTTGTTGCGCGTGACTGTACCCCGATCGTCTCTTTTGCACTTAAAAACCCATTTGGTTCCTATGGCAACTTCCCCTCGAGGTAATGGAACTAACTCCCACACTTCTAGTTTCCTAAATTGCGAAAGTTCTTCCTGCATCGCTTCAACCCAGGAGTTATCCTTAAGTGCCATTTGCACATTCTTAGGCTCTACTTGCGATATGAAACATGAATAGAGACATGTGTGATATGCCTCGGAGTCATTTATCATCGACAACAACGCAATGCTGTTATTTAAACCACTCCTAGTCCTCACACCCTCGTTAGGATTTCCTATGATGCTTTCTATAGGATGGTTCTTGTTAATCCTAGAGGTCTCTATCTCATCAACCCTTAGATTATCTCCTAAGTTAGATCCTATTTCACCTAATGGGGGAATAGGCTTAGTTTCTACATTTTCCTCCTCGTGGACATTTTCCTCAGAGTTGGAACTTGTTGCTTGAGTCTGATTCTCAGTGGTAGGTGCTTCTGGATCAGCAACTTCTGGAGATCCATCTACAGTCACAGTAGGCTCGGATGTGGATTCAAACATAGTCCTCGGAAAGGTATGGCCATCGTCATTCAGATGTAACGTCGCCATGTCCTTTTCGATTGTACCTGCATTATCATCCAAAGGAATGTTAAATGACTCAAATAATTTATCATAGTCAAATATCCATTCCGGACCAGTTTGGGGTTCATGTGTATAACTAGTGACTTCAATGTTATACACAATCTCCACTGTACCATTTGTTTTGTTAAAAACACGTTTGTTTGGTGAGTTCGGCACATAACCTAGGAAGTATCCTTCATCAGCCTTTTCACCAAACTTCGGTTGATGTTTTGTACGTAAAAGAGTGCATGGTACCCCAAACGATTCGAATCCAGTTAAGTTAGGTGGCCGTTTGTTCAAAATTTCATAACATATTTTGTTCAAAGATTTGACTGTAAGGACTCGGTTTAAAATATGGCACGCGGTATTCACTGCCTCCCCCCAAAACATGGTAGGAAGCTTTGAATCCGAAAGCATAGTCCTTGCAGCTTCAATCAATGTCCTATTTTTACGTTCGGCCACCCCATTTTGTTGAGGCTCATATGGTGCACTGAATTGATGCACTATGCCCTTTGATAGGCAATATACACCAATTACAGTGTTTTTGAACTCAGTTCCATTATCACTACGTATCCTTTTAACCTTGTTCCGTAGGAATTCTCCACTTGGTCTAAGAACCCGATGAGCTTGGAAGCCGTCTCGTCCTTTGTACCTAAAAAGAAAACCCAAGAAAATCGTGAGTAATCGTCAGTGATAACTAAGCAAAACCAACTACCTCCTATACTCCTTTTGTTGATTGGACCGAAAAGATCCATGTGCAACAAATCGAATGTTGAGGTTATGGAGTTCTGCGTCTTGGACTTATGTGTCTTCTTATGTTGTTTGCCCTTCTTGCACGGTAGACACTTGTCCTCGAACTGAAAGCTCTTCATAGGCACACCTTGCACCAATCCATTCTTCGTTATGTAGTTCATCTTTCTTAGGTGCAAGTGAGCCATGCGTCTGTGCCACAATACCGATTCCGTCTCCGAAGCTTTGGATAATAAACAAATTGGCCCCATCGAAGTCTCCGGCTTGTTCATATCTAGCATGTACAAGTCATTCTTCCTTGGTGCCCGCATCAATACCCATTCTTCAGGAATCTTGAATCCCGGTTTTAGCACTAACGCCTCAGTGTCCGTGAACAACACTGAGTTCTTCTTGTCACAGATTTGAGATACACTAATGAGATTGTGAACCAGTTTATCAACGTGATAAACTTGGTCCAACTTGATCGTCCCATTAGTGACCACTCCGGTACCCGTGATGTTTCCTCCTTTGTTACCGGTGAATGATACGAACCCCCGATTCCCACCCTTGAAGTCTGTAAGTAGACCTCTTTCCCCCGTCATGTGCCTGGAGCATCCACTGTCGACGAACCACTTGTTGTTTGGACCGGTGGTAATCTCCTGCACATGAAAGAAAATAGGTTAGTTATCACGGGGAACCCAAGCCATGACTGACTTGGTTATACCATTCTCGTCCACATACTTAAACTCTTTCAAATACCCATCTCGCCTTTCAGGTGACTTGGGTCGTTGAACAGGAGTTTGTTGTGGTGCCGAGTGATTTAAATTCACTCTTTGCCGTTGAGTAGGCATTTGTTGTGGAGCTCTAGAATAATTACGATTATATTGCATTTCAGACTGTGATCCCTGAGCTCTTACCGGTGCGTACTGTCTAACTGGAGTATGTGACCTAACTGGAGTGTGTGACCTGCTAGGTGTTGTGCTCCTATAGACTTGTTGAGGTGCTGACCTAGATTGATTAATGACACGATTCAGTGAATTTGTCCTAACCACTTCCTTTGGTCCAACCTTTACCGGTGTTTGTTTCACAACTGGTTTTGGTGCGGCCTGCACAGTTTTCTCGGTACTCTGAGAACTACTAGTGCTCGCCACATTGGTTGAGGGCTTAACAGGTGTTGGGTTCACTGTCTTAGGTGTAACATCGGCTTTCCTAAGTGGACAGTGAGAAGCAACATGCCCCTTCTCATGACATCTGAAGCAAGACATCTTATCTATGGACTTTTTGTGTGTACCCTTAGACTTAGGTGTCTCACTAGTATCTTGGTCCTTTTTTACATCTATAGCGACTGGCTCATCGTCTTGATCAGCCCAAACAATTTTATGTTTTCCTGCAGGTGTTTCACTGGAGGAAGTCACAAATTTGACTTTCTTAACCTTGACAGTTGTGTCAGCCGCCTTAGGTGAATTTTCTACTATAGGCTCAGATATAGGTTCAGGTGTGTCCTCTAAGTCTACTGATTTATCAGTTTTCTCCTGAGGCTGAGGCACATAGTTTGCATTAAAAGGTGGAGGAATTTCATGAAATCCTAGACCTACGGGTTTTTTAGATTGTCTTTGGGCATCTAAAACTTTCCCTAGGTTTAGGCTTGAATTCCTAAACTTCTCTAGCTTAATGTTTGCCTCTGCTACCTTTACCTTTGTTTCAGCTAGCTCAATAATGTCTTTTTCTTTAAGGTTTTTGGTCAAGGCCTCTACATGCTCATACATAAGCTCTATTCTAACACACTGCTCACTCAGTTTGTCTTTCAGAACTATTACGTCTTGAGCATCAGCCTTAAGTTTTTCTTTAAGATCTTGCTTAATATCGTTCAGGCTAGCGTTTTCAATTTTTAAATTCTCATTTTGAGCAGTTATGGTTTTATGTGATTCTAAGACTAGATTTAACCTATCGTTAGAATTAACACACAACGCACATAATTCACGAAAAAAGAGAGTAAGTCAGACTAACCTT